>LYUA01002136.1:90194-101006 GCA_002093875.1 Calopteryx splendens | reverse complement strand
TATATATATATATATATATATATATATATATATATAATTATATATATATAGTATATGCTATATACTCTAGTATATGTATGTGCTACATACTTCATGCAGCTATCTGCTAGCCACAGTATCACAGAGCGCGTTGCTCGGTGGAGTTCTTGAATTAATACTGTGGCAGCACTGAATCTAGGCGTATGTTTTAATAGCCGCAATCTTTCATATTAATGAGTCTGCGCATTACAATATCTATTACGTTCACCCGCTCGTTTTGGTGCTCAAGCCTAGTTGCTTTTAAAGGCAGTGGACTTCGTATGGAGTTAACATACAAAAACTGCTTTAAGAAGCGTGATGGATGAAATGTGTGAATCAAGAAAAAATGCTCATAATCGTCATTTCTTCAAGGATTAGGTTATCTTTTAACGTGTTCCGGGATAGATTTTGCTCTTGGCCTTCCGACGTCCCTCTTCCCTTCTGATCTATAATCTATTGCCCGAAGTAGTAGTGCATGCGGAAAATTCATAGACACCTAAGGCGCAAGACAAAAATAGAACCAAGGATGAAGCTTTTCAGCATAGTATTGATTCCGGTATTAATACACGGCGACGAAGTCAGAGTTATAACAAAGACAGACGAAATGAAAATCCAGGCAGTGGAGATGAATTTCATGAGAGGCATTCTAGGATACACCATCTTAGACAAAAAGAGAAATCCAGGCATATGAAAAAAATTGGCGTGGAACCATTGCTGGGCAAATTTAGAAGAAAAAAAATTAAAATTAAAGAAATAAATTTTAGGAAAACAATTTTGCAAAATGAAATGAAGCCAGGCACTTAGTAGGAGGAGGAATGGTTATGGAATAAATCTTTCGGTGATAAGTAAGAATTGGCAAGGGATTAAGAATATGAAAGAATGAAGTATTTTGAAAAATGTGTGCAGCGCTAGTCTAATCGGTGGGGTGTATCGGGGGGGGTTTCGGGTCCCATCCCGGTATTGCCTTCGCCCGCCCCTCCTAATAAGAAGTGTGTGTGTGTGATTATTCTGCACGTGAGAGCATTGCGGACAACCGCAGGTAATATAATTAAATATACATGTATGGTGCTTGAGCTTATACCTTCTGCCCTGAATGGATGAATTTCATAAGCAGTGGAACTTAGGGCGGGGAGAGCTCAGCGCTCTCCAAATCAAACTAGTATTCGGTTTGAAGATGGGTGATGATTATGATTTGAAATCGATATTTTGATTGTCAAATTAACTATGAAAATTTGATATTCTCTAAAAATATTTACGCTAGCTGAAAGCCCCCTCGAGTAAACACTTTTGAGCACCTAATTCTGTCAATGTTTCGATTCTTCAGAATTCTCAGTGAGCGAATAATTTTTAGACTATTGCCACAAAGTTTGATTTTATTTTTATTTGTTTTTTATTTAGACAAATATATTTAATCAACTAAGTAAACATATTAACCTATTCAATCATCCATGAATGTTGATTAGATATATGGGACTCACCTGTGTCAGCGCAATCATTCTAGTATTTAATACGTGTTCAAGTAAAGGGGATAGCTATCTTACCCGTGCATCTATTAAGTGTATTAATGGATGTGATTGCATATCTATTTACAGTTAAAATGTGTGCTTAATCTCATGAAACTAATACCGGCTGACCTCTATGACTGAGGAACGTGCTTTGAACCTGGGATTCTTGGGCGAGAAGCCGAGCCCTGAACCTTCCCTGCCCCTTTATTGGACCCGTCCGCCGTCTTATCTTAAACACAAGACGACGTTGATTGATGGCCCGCAGAACCGTGGGGTGCTTAGTTTGGATATCTACCGGGATTATGGTAGGGCGCTGTGCGCTCTTTACGTCGGATGGTGTTATCGTGGAATCTGTCCCCGAAGCAAGTTTCTAAGACGGAAGAGAGAAAGTACCAACTTTAACGGGCCTTTTCATATAATATGCTCATTCTGCGTACGCTAAAGATGCCTGGATAAAAATTCCATCCTATTTTAGAGATGCTCTTAAAAAAATTATTACCGTGGAGAATGAATGGCAAAAATATCTGAATTTTTTTTTTCAAAGAAGAAAGTGTTAAGATTATTTTCTTTCTTCTTTGCAGGTGAGTTCATCATTACCTCAACCAGCATTTTGATCGACGGAGTATAAGGTCGTGAAAGTATTCCATTCCTTGGTAACGTAAGTATAACTACCTTTTTTTATAAATATTGACCTGATTTTGACATAATTGATAAGATCCAAGTCCCTCCTGTTCAGCTCATTATTATTGTTCTGGCTGATAAGTCATTTTCTTATTTGATAACTGTTCCTATTGTTGCTCCCTTCTGTTCTTTGGGAACTACATGTATTTCTTGTGAATTGTTCTCTTCCACATCTCGCCAATGACTATTTTTCAAAAAAGGATTTACCTTTCGTGTAACACTGAACCTGATCGACTATACCTATTAATGTGTATTTTAAAAAAGTTCCATAATGCATTGATGTAATACCTCCATTGATGCTTTACCGTCATAATATTTATTGCAAGACCACTCTGATATTCTAGGTGCATGTATTTTTATTTAGAAATACTAAAGTCATATGACCGAGATATAGCTATATACGCCACTATCACCCAGGGATTAATTGTAACATACTTCTTTAAGCGACTGTTCTGACTCCTTAACTCTGAATCCATATTTGGCCACATCTGAATATGCCTACCGGTCAAATCTACGCGTCCAATTAATGTACGGTTGTAGTATGAAATTATCAAGGCAAAAAGCGTTTATTAGTATTGAGTTTCATTGGCGACAATAGCTAGTGAGAAAAACCAGGTAAAATATTTTCATATAGGTAAAAGTAGACAATATATTGCGAAAAAGTCCGTGATAACATAATTTGTGTGCATAGGAAAGTTTCATTACTTTTTTAATATAGTGTTTTATAAAAATCTTGAAAAAAATAGTATGGGCAATCTTAATTTGCGGAAAAATATGCTAAATATGGCGTAGAAATGTGTACATTTTGTCAAAAGCGCAATTTGGTTTGCCATATTCAGACGTATTGTAATAAAAACATAATCACCGTTGACGTTTTAATGAAACTGGTGTGGTACTGGTGCTAACTTTGAGGGAATTTTCAAACGTCAAAACCAGTTTGATTGCATCACATAAAATTACCACGGATAATGAGAGAGTGGACAGAATTTAGAAGAGGTCCGTGATCTTCAAAGATCCGTGGTTTTAGCAAAATGAGAGCCACCACTTTATTAATTCCTAAATGCACAAAATATGCAATTAAACTAACTTTTTAATAAAATATATATAATAGGAAAATTAATTATGTAGCACTGATTGTGTTATTTGTTTGTTGCAACAAGTGGCACACTTTTACACAACCTTGTAGGTAGTTAATGAAACTGCAGATTATGTGGGATGCTATTTTAAGCCTACACGTCAATAGGTGGAATTTATTTATAGTTTAACTTAAATAACATAATTCAATAAATTAGTTAATATTTTCCAAAATAAAGGCATACTTACTATGGTAAATATTTTTGAGACCCCTCAACTTCCCTCGAATAATGTGATCCTAATGAATCGAAGCGGACATTGATATAAATTGATTATAATTAAAATGAAGGTTATTCTGGATACATAGGTAGATGTACAACTTTAAATTAGCACCCTAAATAAATATATGCACCATAAAATTCAAAAGTTGAAGCCACAATTCCCATTAGCGTTCTGTTCATGTGTACTCCAACAAAATATAAATAAGAAAAACAGCGATAAATTTAATGACTTTTAAATGTAGAGTGAAACAATTCAAATGGCTCCGATTAATTATCACATCCTGAGAGTTTTTCACTTGTTTAGTAGCGTAAAAAATATGATAATGTCTAATAAATTATTATTAATTCATTCCACCTTGGATCAGGCTGGGATGTCAATTGCTATACTGCTGGTGAGAGGCTTCAAGTGCCCACTGACTTAAAAGCATTGGGGTGTATTGCACGCCCCAGTTCTACTAAATCTCCCTATTGCTGTCGACTACCTTTCTTGGAGCCGAGGTGGAGATATTTATTAAGGCAAACACATATGTGCCGGGCCTTTTTGGCCATTGGCGTCCCAGAATGTGTCGGGGGGAATCAATGCCCGCCAATCCCCATCCACGGAATAGTTCCTACAGGGCGAGGAGGACCTTTTTGAACACATAAAGATTAAGAAATTTATTTATTCTTAGGAAGAGGAAAAGTCTGCGATTTTTTTATGAGTTTCGGGATAAGGAAGATCCCTAAAAGATGTCTCATTTTTTAGCATCGGAATGGCACCGAATGCACCTTTCCTGGAAAGAGAGAATTGATATTAAATATCACGAAGGCTTTATGAATTTTTTAACAGGCAGTTCCGTCTGCGTCCCGAGAGCGCACCGCAGATCGAAGGAGTCAATCGTGACTGATAAAAGCCGCCATAGCTTGCGGCTCTGCCGAAATGCGGTGCCCGATCCCCCCCCCGCCCCCCTGCCTCCGTCGCTCACGTCCGAGCACACTTAACGCTGCTTCTGTCTTCTTCTGCTTTTCGGACGGAGTTCCGCGCGCACGAAATATAATGATGGGTAGAGAAGGTTCCTGTTCGGAGGGAGAGAGCAATCAGGGTGGTGCGATATGACGAAAACGGTATCTAATCGATTTTCAATTCTTATCGGCTTAGTTCACATGGTAATTTGATGAAACCGATGCAGAAAAGACTGATGAATATCCACAAAAAGCAGTGTAATGGCTTTAATGGTATCGCTTATATGCATCCATGAATCCTACATATCGTAATATTCTCTTAGATATTTATTTTTAGTTTCCTCACTGTATATTAAGAATAGGTAATCCTACCGATAGGGATTCATCATGGGACAGCTGAAATGACGTTCTTTGAATGATACCGTGCGGGATTTTCGTCTCCAACGTTTTTAAGATGTGACTACATTCAAGTAGAAATACCATAAAAATATTCCGGAAATATTTCCAAAGCATCTCTACTGAGAATTTTATCTGTTAAATAAATTATCTGATTTTTTTTTAGAAAATTTAACTGACTAGCTTGTTTTCCCGTAGTTCTTTCTTGGGAAGAGTGTTGAGCATGGGATCTTATAGACGGGACAAATACCTTCGGTAATAAAAACTACTTTAAGCATGGAGGAATTTTCCAGTAATTTAATACTAATACTCGCATTTCAATGAAATTGTAATGTACGAAAACCAACTCAAAGATTGATAGCTCCAATACAGATCGACGATGGTTACCATTACCGAGAGAGTTGAGCTAAAAGGTTTGACTTGGGAAGAGATCAATGTGGAAGCACTCCGAATTCAACTGGAATGTGTATCTGTGTACTGCACCGTCTTCTGTTGATGAGCATTTTCCTGACAACTCACCGGTGATGTGATAGCTTCATCGTTGGTTGAAATATCGATGCCAGGATTTCCGGTTGGTTTTCGGATATTACAGATACCTAAAACTATTAATAAACATCAAATCAATAAATCGCGTAAATATTTAAAACTTTAATTTTGAGAGTTCGTATTTGCGAAAAAATGTATGCCTATAAATCTTTCCACTTAATATTTGGAGGCATTATTGCGAATGTCGTTTGCTTTAATGCGTACAGTAGTTGATGTATTTTTCAGAGTAATAAAGTATTGTATTTGTATCAGATTCCATAACACTCCAGAGTATTTTTATAATTTAATATCGCAAAAGGTACACTTTTTTATTAACTTACAACATACATAATAAAAGATAATTTGGCAATTTTATTTCTACCAGTAATGAATCCTGCTTTCTTATCAAAACCTTACACCTCTCATGGCAATGGTTAGTCATATTTCACGAAACGCCATTGATATTTTTGTATTTACTGAATTACTATTCAGTAAACTGTGCCATTTCGTTAATAGGTTTCATTATAATACTCTACCATTTAGTAATTAAAGCATTTGTTTTTACTTTGAGGCCAACGAAAAGAGAATTTATAACCTTTAAAATGCTATAAACACCTAATTTTAGTCGTTTTAAAATTTAATCTGCAGATGTCATAGAAATATTTCCCCGTTCTTTTAGTGGCACAGTTTTCATAAGTGAAATAGAAAAAACGCCTCCTGCTCCAAATTGCATTCTGGGAGTCAGGGTGGCACGGACGTACAAATCGCCCGTGTTTTCGTAGAAAATGGATAGGGTACTATTAGCACGTGCAGAACCACTATGCGGAGTTGTTTGACAGCTCATTCTATCTCCTCGGTACACACTCAGAATACGGCTGAAAACGGAGTGCAGTGAAAAAAATGTGAAGTGTGCAAGTAGCACACATAAAAAGAGTAGAAGAAGATAATGGGTCGTGGTACTCAGGAGAGGATAGAAGAAACAGAGATGAATTGGGATCTCAAGGAGACGAATTGGGTTCCCAGAGAGAGATCCCCGTGCCGGAAGAGAAACGTTCTCTTGGGGGGTGGCGAAGCCCTGAGAAGAGTTCCAACGGACAAACGATTTCAAAGGATATATTAGGAATGATGATGAAAGAAGGTAGTTTGGAGAAAGAAGAAGTTTGAAAGAAGGTAGTTAAAAGGTGGGGAATGGATTTGGGCGGAATGGCGAGGAACGAAGTACTGCAAACCACTCATTTTCGTTCTGAAAAAGTAATGGCATTGAAACACCGCAATCCAAAGGTACCCTCCTGCTCTCGGTTAGGATTTGTTATCATGGAACGATAGTCATTATGAAATCAGTCAAGCAACAGCGTTGAACATTAGGCACCATGAAGGAAAAACATGCCTCGACCCTCTACCTCCTGATTCACAATACCACTCAAGGCTGACGGCTTATGTTCCCAATCGCTGATCTCTAAGAAGTCTTCAAGTGATCAGTTCGGCAGAGCGAGACGAACTGTGAAATGGGAAAAGGGGATAGTGTTACGGAATTTTAGTTCCCTGCTCGAAAACCTTCACATGGGGATCGGCAGGCGTATTGCATAGAAAGCAGGACAGCATGAAAACCAACTGTGTCGTTCTCGCGCGGCAGAACTGACTGACTGTGCAGTTAGCAGTGTTGATACGAATTTGGTAAATTTTAGAGGGTTAAAGAGGGAGACAAAAGCATGCCTTCGTATTTAGGCTGATGGCAATCTGCACTAAAGTGCGCCGAATGCGTAAAGGGCGAAAGAAGTGGAAGAATAATAATGTGAGAGAAATGTATACATTCCTAAGATGATGTCCACGTGTGGAGCCCCATCAGGAAATACAGCCTGTTTTATGGCACTTAAAGCACAATAAACATTCCAACTCCCATGTAGAACCGATGGGATAAAGTATGCTTCACAACATTTGATAAGGCTGGGTCACAATTATAAAATGGCATTTACCATAGCCAGCCCATTCTATAGCATAATTAAAAAAACTGGTATTGAGTTTCTAATAAAAATAAGTTGTCAATTTATATGAATATATTTTATTAGAATAATATGAACCAACTAAATTAATCAAAAACTTTGTCACTTGTCGACAACTTCTCTCCACACAGTGCACTCTCTCTCTTTCTCTTGAAACTGCCTAATTGCCTCCGTGATATCTTCCCAAGCGTTATCTTTTCTTCAAATGAATTCAGAAAAAGAATACACGTGTCGTATTTATAATTATATACCATTTTTCTTCTTGTCTTAGTCTTAGTCTTAGTCTTAGTCTTAGTCTAACCAGTACAGTTATCTAACTTCAAAAATCTATTTTCCTGTGGATATGTTACAATAAAATAATTGCATAATTTACTCATAAACAATTGGATATTTAATTCCCAGGATAAATTGAAATATATAATTATCATTCATTCAGAAGGTTTTTGTCATTCGCTGTTTCCTAAAGTATCCATCAAGTAGTGTATTTTTTTAAATTTTTGGTTAGGACATCAGCCTTTATTGAACTGAAGAGAGAGAGAGTAACATTTTGTTGCCCTAAAATATCTAATTTTGAGGGGGAAAATTATAAGTTTTGAGAAAATATGCTGAAAGAAAAAGTTGCAGAACAAAAACTATAGGAAAGCGTCGTCTTTGGCTCCAAAGGTGAGAGATTTATAAATCGTTGAAGGAATAAAATCATTTTATAATCGATCAGCCCGATAGAAAATTTGCATTGATGAAGTTCATTGCAAGATTTTAAGAGTTTAATTATCTTACAAAACCACAAAATTTGCTTACATGGGGAACTTACTGTAGAACTACGTACTTTAAACTTTAGAGAAATAGGTTGATTATTAAGGCTTATATGAAAAGAGTATGGTAAAATAATGGACGTTCAATGCAGCCAGGCCACACATAAAATATGCAATGTTTTCCCAGAAGCTAGAGGCGTATTTTAGCATCGATAGCTCAGAAACTGTTAGAACACTTTTTCATTTGCCATGCTTTCTCTCCTAAAGAGCTTTGGTTATCGTCAAGTGCCAAAGATAATTATGTTACAATGCTAGAGAAAACATTTTAACTAACAGAACACAGCGTGACAGACGTGCGTCCTCGTCCTGAATTCCTGAAGGCCGCTTAAATTGGAGGTACTCCAACATGGAATCTTAAAACAAAAACAATAAATCTTTTATAGTCTAAGGTATGCAAGCGTCAGTTTTATCCTTGAGACCCACTCTTTTGATACTTGAGCGCTTTCCACCATATAAATTTTTTCATTGTTTTTCCGATGGCTAAAAATGCTTAAATTCTATTTAAATGAATTTCCATTTTTTTGCGACATCACCTCGGGAAAGTGAGAAGCTAAGGCCAGTGCTGTTTTTACTCTGTAGTAGATCTGACTTCTTTAACGTAACTAGGGAAATAGGTAATCCCTGTGACGTTGTAAAAGTTTCAATTCCTATTTTGTCGTTTTCTTATATGGATATATATATATATATGTTATATTATCTATTACCTTGTGGGTTTTAAATTGGAATTCGGGTTATTTAAATTTGTTTTCCAAAGTCTAGGCTCTGGTACCACAAGTCACAACGCTATGTAGACATTTAAAATTATTCTGTTTTTAAAAGGCTCATTGAGATCATATCTAATTTAAAAGTAGTAAGTCTTCCACAAGTTAAAGCCGGATGAACATATGCCATTTTTTCATGGTACTATTAAGCGTCACGGAAGATTAACACTGCTGTGAAATATTCATTTCATTTTTAACACTACCGTGAGAGTCATCACCGATGTCGTGACATTCTCCCTGTGAAACGAGTAGCAAAGAGAGATTTAAAAATATGCTACCCTCTCTGTGATCCGTGTTATTATTGCTTTGGATAATTTGGGGATAAGGCCGAAAATTGAGATAATTTTATCCATTTAAAACGTTTTAGTGACTCATTGCGTTCGGTAGGATTTCTAATAGCTGCGTAAGTAGGGTGGAAACCTCACCCTGCGTAACTGAGCATCCCAAAAGTCTTATCTACCAGCCCTTCGATACTAAACTATTTCTTTTGGAGGAAATTACCTCAATTTCCGATTGGTAGAACTCGCTAGCAGGTGAAATGGACCACCCAAAATGAGGAATCTATAAATGCATGAACTTGAAAGAGAAAAAGTAAGCTTCGGGAAAGAAAGAATGAGCGTCATAGGGCCTTTAGAGAAACTAGGATGGAAATCTAATCTAGTAGGTAGAGAGTGTTCGGCTGCCAACTGGAGGGTCCCGGGTTCAATGCCTTCGATTGACCATATCTAAAATCCAAGCGGGGCTACTTTCTGGTCACTAGACCTTCATGGGAAACCAAAGGGTGGAGAAATAGAGAAAGGATCTGCCCTCCCTAACCTCTGAAAGTGTGAATTTCACACATTCAGCAGGCAAGGCTTACTCCAGTGTGAGTTCTACCCTCACCTACCAAACCAAACTTCGGTTTGATTAATGGGATAATTTTTAACTGTTAGCTCAATGGATATTTATATAGCCATTAAAGTAATAGTTTCTCCCCGATTATTATTTAATTTCATTAATGAAGCACTGTTAATGAGGAAATGACGGGCGGCCAAGAACTGCTTTTTATTAAGAAAACGGAGTCTAAAACTAGTTCTAATTAGTTGACGTTTCTGAGAATATCTTGGGAATCTCCTATCTCAAAAATCGTTGGTACTGAAATATGGAATATAGCACACTCCTGACAGACCCCCAGAGCTATTTCTTGGTGACTATTAATAATGCCCTACCACCTCAAGTTTTTCAATATTTTTTTAATGATTTTTGACGTGCATGCATATTTCTTATTTTTTAAATGATTTATCCCGCACTTCTCTGTTTGACATAAGTTTGAAATTCTGTGACAATCGTAAGAAATGTCAAAGTCCCGTTCACCGAGGTGACCCCCCACTCTTTGTCTATCGAAATATCACATATTTTAGGTCAAAAGAATGTCGCCCTTATCCCTTCCGTTTAATAAAGGCTGATGTGCTAACAACCACAGCCTCCAAGCGTTCAAACATCGGCTCACAGGCCATTGTGTGTCGCAGGTATTTACTCGGAAGTTTTGCATCAAGAGAGAGAGCCATTTTGAATCACGACTTCAGCTTCCGCGGCTCGAGGGGGAGTATAAACACGACTTGAATGCTCCCCAGCCCAAGATGGCGGGTTGTGGTGCATAATGGCGCCGTAAGCCTGCTTCCACAAGCAGGAGAGAGAGAGAGAGGTATCGCTCTATACTCTCCTCCGCAGCGGATACAGATCGTAGGCATGTGCGGAATGGCCCGGAGGTCTTCAGCACCCCACTCCGCGAGTGCGGGTGGAAGCGAACGACGGAAGTAGTCCCCCCCCCCCAGGCA
>LYUA01002136.1:56376-70476 GCA_002093875.1 Calopteryx splendens | reverse complement strand
CATTTTTCGGGTACCAGGTCATCCTGGGAAGTCACAGGCGGTGAACAGGGAATAAGGCACTGGCCACCCTTATTACCCTGTTGATGTGTGAATTTCACACACGCCGTATTAGGGCATTAGTACTGTTGGGTGAGCTCCACCCTCCCCACCTAGCAAACCGACCTTCGGGTTGATGACTGCGGTTTGATGGTGATAAACGGTGTCTACCACTTACGGGGTTTTGATGTACCGTGAAAAACTCTCTCAGACGTGGTTTGTTAGGGAATAAACATTGCTACCTTTTTAAGACCCGCCTACCACTTAACCAATCACCATAGAGGTCAGCGCTACTTAAACCTATTTTACAGCTCCACAGACATTCTACCCGCCCCCGCGCCGTCGTGCCGACGAGCTAAGTCATTTCCTCCCTGTTTCTCGCTCGCCCGAAATTCACCCATCTGTCACTGTCTTCAACTTACCTGCATTCAACTCTAACCCTTATCTCTCTCATCCACTTTCCCTGACTACATCGAATTTCTCCCAAAAACACTTTTCCTTTCCCTTCATTCTCCTCCTCGCTCAAACCTCAAAAACCTTAGCTTTTTATGCTCTCCTTAACGACCGAAAAGAAGAGTTTCCGAACCGTACACCACTGCTCTGCATATACAAATGTCGCTAATCATTTTATTTCAGGTTTTTTTTTTTAACGCTCCGGTCATCAACTTCCTCTTCTTCGTAAGTTCTAGTTCACTCTATAAGGATCCGAATTTCCATGCCGTTGAGGTTAATAGTAAAAACATAATAATAAATAATAATAAAATTACTTAGGCGTTTTAGCGAAGGCGACACTTTGCGCTCGTTACATCGCTCATTGTAAGGAAATTGCCATGGTGAGTGCCTTTGACGTCATTCATGTGAAGAAAGAGGTCAGTGTGGACAGTGACCTCCCTCGTCCCGTGTGTGATCATCTATTTCGTTCCCTACTAGACTATTAGAAGTTTGGTTATGAAATTCGTTGCAGTGGTAGTAGTTATTTGGGGATGCGACACCGAAAGCTGAGGTCATTAGAAATAGAAGGGGGGGTGGAATGTTTGCTAAGAAAAAAGGGGAAGTAGGGAATAGATGAAGGAGGGTGGAGAGTCTCCGCTTGCCCCGGAATTGCGACCAATTGAAGGGCTGCTTAAAAATGTGAGATACTCCACAGCCCTACGCGTGTTGAGGTGTAGCCCTCCACTCAAGTCACTCTCTTCGATGATGTCTTCATCTCTACGCATATCCTTCACTCTGGCTTGCTTTACCCATACCAGATGTGTTTCATGCCCCCCCCCCTCTCAAGTTCTTTTCCTACAATGTCTATTTCCTTCCACAACCGTCTCAATCAAGCCATCGCATCTCAAAATGTATCTGCTAAGTGTATCCCTTATCCCTTTAGAGCTTTCTCAACAATTTTTTTCTACCATCCTTCGTAGAACGTTTTCAATAGGTTATAGATTGAACCTTTGACCTTCATCGTTATCCTCCAGAAAATCGTTGCGTGACCCATTGGAATCGGTTTTTTTCGGACTGAAACACACACCATATGTTTTTCGATTCGAAATTTTTATTGCTCACGACCGGATCTCGCTATGAAATGTCATCATCAGGTGATGGAAAAGATTTTGATGCTAGCATCGTCGAGTGATGGCGCTTCCCAAAGAAACAATCTGAGCCTGGTGATGACGTTTGAAGTCGAATCCGAAGTCGTGGGCAACAAAAAAATATTTTGTGGAATAACCAAATTCCAGTATTTCAATTCATTCAACTGTAGAATAAAACTTCATATTAAATGTTCTTCTTTCGGATCCTAATATCATCCATATCTCACTACAAGTGAAAAGATTTCACCATTCACCTAACCTTCCATAACTGTCTTCATCAATCCATTTTATTCGTGTTTGATAAAATTATTTCATATTCTTTCAGAATTTTCCTTAGAGATTTTTCTTCCACAACTCTTTGCAGAATTTTTTCATCTGACGCTCGGATCAGCTATTTGATCTGCCCGTTTAATGATTTTCCCGCTTCAGTGATGCATGTTATAGCATCCTGACCTCTGTTTTTGGCTTTAAATCGACTTTTTAACTAGTTAAATGCAAGAGGAGAAGTCTATTAACAGATTTACAAATACGAGTATAAACTACCGAGAAATATAGTTATGCATAAGGATCGATAGAATAATAAATAAAATAACGCAAATAGAAATATTAAAGGCATTCATTATCTTAGTGCAGCAGAAATTAAAATAAAATCCAAAAAATAACAGCCCTTAAGGCATCAAGAAAATGGAGAAAAAAATTATGGCAGGAAGAATAGTTTAAATACAAGCTATCCCTCTAAGCTTGTTTATGGTTTTTATAAAAAACTACGCGGAAAAAATATGTCAGCGTTTGATATTCATTTGCGGGAAGGACTATAACAGGTATTGTTTTAATTTTATTAAGGTTTAAATTGTTTTCGTCAATGCTTCATGACAAATTTTATTTTCATTCCAACTAAGAGGGAAATCACCGGTATTTAGGTCAAATGCAACGAATAGGTATAGTGGCACCGGATGGTGTCGCAAAATTTGTGGTTATCAAAGGTATCAAGATGCGTCAGTGTAGTTTCGAGAAATAAGTAGATTATTACACGAGTTCAAAAAAAACTAAGCCAAATTTAGTAAAAACATTTAAGCTTAAGACATACTTTCGTCCTCCATGTCTATATTTTAAAGTAATCTCTCCTTTTCTTAACTTATACAGCCGCACAGTGGGTTAGGCTGCCACTTTGCTGAACAAAAGTAGTTTTTCCTATTTTCCGAATATTTCGACATTCCGAATCACCCCGTTTAATCAAATCTATTGTAGCGTTGACGAGATGCATCACAGTGTTTTTAACAGAATAACAATGCTGGCCCTTTGATTCTTGTAATTCATTACTCAAGCAAAACGTCGCTCGATTGAACTACTCAATTTCTTACAACCCTGTTTTTCCATAATAAATCACAGTAATCAACCCGAAGGTTGGTTTAGTAGGTGAGGGTAGAGCTCCCCAGTACTAAACCCTAGGTATATGGCGAGTGAAATTCACACATCAGGTTAGGGGGTCCAGTTCCTATCCCTGTACCTCCTGTGATTTCCCAGGATCTGGAATTCGAAAAATTACATGCATTTACATAGTGGTTGAGAATTGACTATTATTATCAGTAGTTATCTACCGGTTAAAGTTGGTTTCCGATGGATCAACACGTTCATTCATTCGTCTTCAAAAGGCAAAGCCTTGTTTTTGCATCAATTTTGCTCTTTCTTTTACTGCATTTTTCAATTCCTGGTACCATGGGACTCCCATGATGTTCTCTAACACTTCGCAGATAAACTGACTATTGCGATTTAAAAAAATTTGCTCTCTTTGCTGCGTGGTAAATATAATTAAACTTCTTCAGAAAAATTTCCGTTATCGTTACAAAATTATGCACAAATATTTCAACAGAAGGAATTTTAAAATACTGACTTTAATTTGAGGTAAAAAACACCTTATTTGATTATACATGCGCGCGCTATGTGGCACAATTGCTTTTACAATTAGACTTAGTTGCTGCCCTGAAATGTTTGGGGAGAAAAGCACAGAGAAGGTGAGAAAAGACGAATGGTAAATGCAGAGTGGTAAAGGACGGCAGAAGAAAGTAGAAACAAATGGATTGAGCACACACTTTGAGAGCATAAGAGGGGGGAAGGGATTGAGGGGAGGCTCCTCCCCCCCCCCTTGGAGTTATATGAAACAAATACGTATTCGCCCAGGGAAGCGGTTAGATGTTCAGTGGAGTTTCCATGAGGGCGTATGAAGAAGCTACTAAACGACACTAAACTAAAAACTAAAATTAGAAAGGGAAGAATTGACTGCGATCGATTTTCGCATTCAAGTGCTGATGATAATCGTGAGAATTTTTGTAAATACAACAGAGAAAGTTTTTTATATACAATAAACATTGATTTCCACCAGTATTTATAAATATAACCACATCTACAGTTTTGTCCCGATAAATCGGTATCCTCTCCACATTGGCGAAACCAGAATATATTTTCGAGGAAAAAAAGTTTATTTCTCCAGTCCTAAAGTTTTTTTTTGCATTTATTTATTCAATTTATTAGCATTTTTATTTCGACATTTTTTAGCATTAGCAAGCATTTCACTTTGCAATAAATGGTCTATTTTACCAGAATTAGTTAAATATTCTTGTGGAATTAAAATTTGGAGGGGGAAAGGCTATTTATTGTCTGAAAAGCCCCCTCTGGTTTTGCCATTCCCTTCTTCTCTGTGAGACGGTCACGACGAAAGGAAACCAATTAATCGAATAAATATGTATTTCTTACTAGATTCGCATTTTGTGTTAATTACGAAAATCGTCCTAAAAACCGCACACCGTGACTAGATTTTGTAGTTGCTTATATTGACTAATGTTGCCGCGCACATGAAAAGGTTATTATCAGTTTTGTGATGGCATTGTGAGTATAGCTAAAGCATACCAGCTATGAGCTGTGTAGTGAAATGATGCTGTTTCAGAAAAATCGAAGTTCATCAATTAAAAGGAATCATAGCACAGGCACAGTTGGTGAAATGAACCGAGTCCATGAGGGAACTAATTGAATAAGATTGGAAGATTTTTGAAAGAGAATTTACAGTGTACCTGATTTAAACTGAAGAATATTTTGCAAGAAACAAATCCTTCAATATTGTATTATATAATATGTAATTCTAGTGTGATGAATTTGTTAATGAGGACACAGAGATATATCTTTCAAAAAATGGTTCAGGAAGATGGATAGAAAGTTAAAGATTTCATACTAAAATTTAAATTATAAGCTAACCGTTACTATCACATGAGAAACGGTACATGACTAGAGACACTATTTTATTCTGTATTAATGGCAATAGCGTAAGACAAGATGTAGGTATGTTGCACAACAAGATATTGACTTTGGTGGGAGCAGAAGAGATATGAAACTGCTCAGAGATGATACTAACCAAAATAAACACAATGAATTAGGGAGCAGGAGAAATGGACCCAATCCAATAGTTACCAAGAGAAAGGAAAAGTTCTCACTGAATCAACAGAGGACGTACTGTTTCTTTTCGTTTAAGACTTAATGTCATTGACTACTATGAAGAACAAAATTTTGGAGTGCGAGAGAATATAACATTTCTATTTTGCAAAGAGTTGAACGAATTGATAAAAGTGTTTCACTAAGTCATTTTATTGATAAATTAAAAATGAGGGCTTAATTAAAACTTGTTTGCACTTACTATTTTGAAACAGAAAGGTATAAACTTCAGAAAATCGGAAGTATTACTGGAAATGACCATGGTAGAGTGCTAAAATATTTAAGGGCAATTTCAGTTAGGAAAAAACACTGCTATGAGAGGAATGATACTTGTTACATTCAACATCCTTGGAACGTTTAGAAAGTAACGTAACATTATTGAAAATCATTGATTGAAATTCACTGAAAGTACGAAGATTATATGGACGGTATAAACCATTAGATTAAAATATATCATTTGAGTTTAACACTGACACAGAGAGAATAATTCTAGTTCCACGTCAGTGGGTCAGACCACAACGAGATATCAGGGGAAATGGCTGCCACACGGTCCGATTTGAGGATTCCTTTAGCCCCTTACACAATGCGAGGTCACATAAGTAGGACGCAACAGAAGGATGCTCGAGGAGTGGCTGATTGGCTGACAACCCCTGCTGTACGCCCAGTGGTGGATTGTGGGATACAATGCAGACGTGGATGGGGCGTGCACCTTTTCCTCGAATCCCTCCCTTCCTCTCCAACGAAAGAGAGCGAATGGTGCTCGCGGCAGTGCACCTCCCAATCACTCGATCAACCCGCAGCGCAAAAACCGCTTATTTGCGCCCCGAGTCTAATTAATGCTCCCGTCATAAAAATTGCCGCTTTGTGAGCTCTCGTCCTCGGGGCGTTGATGGAACGAAAATATTTGTTCCCCCTTCCTAAAATATTATCTCGCTCAAGCGGGACAATTTTATCTCTCCCTCCCTCCCCCCCCGCATACGTGTGTTTGCGTGAGAGAGCAGCATGCAGGGAGTGGGTCTCGCCTCTGACGCATGCCCCCGCTAACCAATGACGGTGGAGGATTTCGCCCCAGTCCGATAGAGATTGGAGTGGGGGAGGGGAAACGACGGGCACCATATGCTCCAACACCCCATTCCCCTCCCCCCCCCATTCCCCAAACTGCCTCATCACTCGGACGGATGACGGATGGAATGATTATTATCCTTATATTAAAGCGGCGGCAATGATCGAGTGGTGCGTGGGTGGGTGCGTGGGTGGCAGCCTGATCGCCCTCCTTACCTCCCTCGCGGTGGTGTTGTTTCTGCGCCTACGTTTTGAGCCCGACATGGGTAACAGCTCTAGTGTTGAGATAGCACCCAGCAACCTATGGGAATCGGGGCGGCGGCGCGGCGTCGGGCGACGCTCTTCGTTCTATGCTCGAGCTAACAGCGCTAGCTCGATAACGGGGAATGGAAACATGCTCATGCGATATGGACCAGATGCAATGGATATTCTTTAGTCGCAGCGCACGTGCAAACAAGGGTAGGATCCGTTAGGTATCCCAATGCAAACAAACGAATTTTCTTGTAAACATTCGGGCTTCACTTTTTGGGATTTCATTGTCTCACATAAGGGAATAAATTCTTTGCAAGATCCTCACAAAATTATTTCATTCACCGATCCAGGTTTCGGCTGCTGGCATAGAAATTTTTATGTAATACAAGTAGTTTAAATCTGGGTCGGTGAGTAAAGCAATCCTTTGTCGTTTATAATTTTTGTTAATTTCTTTTGTAAAGAAGAAATTTATAAATTTGTAGATGTGAAATTAATCACAGTAATTACCCACAGCAGGTTGGTTTGGTAGGTGAGGGTAGAGCTCTTCCAGTACTAAGCCCAACGGCACATGTGAAATTCACACATCAGGGTAATATGGGGGACCAGTTCCTTATTCCCTGTACCACCTGTGATTTTGCAGAATGACGTGGAACCCGAAAAAACGGTACCCAGCTTGGTTGAAGTTAAGGGTGCCCAGAGACGTCACCCGGTCTCTGGGTAGACGCTTAGCGCTCTACTCACTGGACTACCGTGACCCACTTAACATTTCTTTCAATTGACCGATACGTTCTTTGCCCGCATACTTTTGTCTTCTTCCGTTCCTGAAATTTATGAATCATATCAGTTGCCATTGTAGAATGAAATAAATTATATTCAGAAGTCGGTCAGTGTTTGTATTAGAAGCATTGTGATTATTGTAGCGCTCTCTTTAAAGATTAAGATGAAATGTTAGGTTGAAACTCATAGTGGATATTATTAGATAAAATTAGAAATTCACAAATTTCGACAGTTGAACTATCGAGCTCTTTTAAGTTAGTCAACATAACCGATATATTTTTTTAAATCTGTGAAATACTATGTAAACCATGCTCAAAGAAGCCTTCTCTGTTTAACAGCTGAGTATTGGTTGGTCGGTTGGAGTATTACTAGATAAAATCTTAGTTTAATATTTCTATTCTAAAAACAAGAAGTTTAAAATAAAATATGTTAATATCGGAAAAAGGGAAGCGCTAGTCCAGTGGGCAGAGCGCTGAGGTTCCAACCGGAAAGCCCGGGTCCGATTTCGTGTGACGCCTCTGGGCACCCTTAGCTTCACCAAAGCTGTGTACCATTTTTCGGGTTCCTTGTCTTCCTGTAAAATCACAGGCAGAACAGGGAAAGGAGCCGGCCACCCTTATTACCCTTGTATGTGAATTTCAATCATTGTACAGTGCTTAGTACTGGGTGAGCCTCACCAAATCGACCATCGAGTTGATTAATGTGATTTTGATTTAATAGTGAATAAATTATTTTAATGGTGTTTTTGCTACGCTAAAGAGTTATTTTGAGCATATAACTTACATAATTTCAAGTTGAGAAAGATAGGCTGCACGCTCAAATACTCTTTTATTTAATTTTTGAATACTTTAATCTCATTGGCGCACGATTTGGTTGTATTTCTAAAAAATGCAATTAATTACCCTGAAGTGTGAATTCCGAAAAGTTATGTAAGAAAGATATTGACCCTTGAAGAAATATTCCTATCGCCTTTGTTGTAGTGGGAACATAATGTTTCCAAGTGGTTTAAATGATCAATTATCCAATTAATGACGTTTTATATTTGCGCTCAAACAAAGATAAGCACTTAGCAATGCCCACTAATTCAAACAACCAGTATTTGATTACACAGAGGAAGCAGACGTGGTCATTAATTGGAGCTCTTGGTGCGAATAAAAATAGTTGGAATAATTATATCCAAAATGCACACTCTCTCTCTTCTCGAACTGGAGTGATTGATGACGTCATGTATCACCCCACCTCAACCTCTTTCAAAACAAATGGCAGATTCATTCATTAAAGGGACATAATGGAGAGGACGGAGTCCTCTTAATGAAATGTAATCCTTTCAGCGACCTTTGTATAATGCGTTCGCGGCAGTCTGATTAGCGTCGAAGCAGGGGCAGAGTCAATTTTTTGGACCAAGGAAAAATCTCCCTTTCCATCTGTTTTTGTGTATGCATCCTTAGTTTATAAAAATACCTCGGTAATTACTGCGGCAGCCCTTTCAAGCTGTCTGGATCAAATGTGGATGCAGATGAGAGTGAATGTTTGGGGAAGTGTATTACCCTTGACTGGAATTAACTCCTTCACAAATATTATGATGAATGTCATGTTAGCATAATGGAGGTTCATGGGAAAAAAAAGAATTTTAGAAATATCAGCGTCGACGGCATGGCTAAAATTCTATCCATCATGATTCAGTCAAGTCACCGTGGTTACGGGTGAATTGGATTTTAGATTAGAATTTCTATCTCTACGTCTATGTGCTGGTGAAATGGAGGTTAGTGAGAAACGAAATTGAAACTTTAATCAACTAAAATAAGCTATTTTCCATTTAAAAATATGCAAAAGTCGAGACACCTTGGATCAAAACGAAGATTGATATTTTAGGGAATGGAACGTAAAATTTGTTTTCCTCATTACGCATGTCCTCTCTGGTGCAAAACGACATGTTTTATCACTTGATGACATCATCATCATGATCTTAAGTTGTCATATGTTAGACGCAGACGGTATTGCTTCAGCTTTCCAAGGTACACTGATCTCGGCCAATTTATTGATTTCTCAACTGCTCCATTTTTTGCTGGGGTTATTCCCTACTAATTTTCCGCGATGCATCCTTTCCTTTCCTCTCTTCGGCGCCTCTCCCCTTCCACAGCTCCCTCTACAGCTGCAGTATTTATTCATTGAAATGTTTCATCTCGGAAATTGCCAAATTGTTTCCCTTTTTTTCTTCTCCAGTGCATTCAGATATTTTTCATTATTTTTTTGAAAGATAATTAAATTACGTTCAGTTTTTCGCGCCAGAGACTGACTTAATTTATTCTTTGCTTATTAGCATTTAATTTCATTACTCTACTATATCCCTGATCTTCTTCCAAGCAGTGAGTGGAAGTGGTTTTTTAGTTTCTTCATTAATTTTTCTTTTTTGCAAGCGACTGTGCTCCTTTCAAATAAGTCCAGTACATTTTCTTCCGCTTCTTTTTCACTCCACTATTCATTCATTTTCACTGCTCTTCGTTCGCTTCTTTGCCGGTAATTCTTCCCATCTTTACCACTTATCTTTGATAACATATCTTTATGCTCTTATTCCGATTCTTTCTGCTAATAATACATACATTACCATGCTTCACTTTTAGGGAAATGTGTTCTCCATATCTTCATGAAGTGAGTCCCTTTTTCACGCTGCTTGCAATTCCAGCGGTGAGTAATTTTTTTTCGAGGCCTTCTCCTGAACACATTCCTTTTTCTCCTGGGGTAGCGAAATGTTTCTTTCGAAAATTTCTCCAGCTTTAGCCGACTAATTTCATATTGGCGTCGTCTTCACTTCTTTCACACATATATTTTACCTCGTCTACGATTACGCTACGATTATTCGCCAACTTTCCAGCATAGTTCAGCATCCCCGTGAGCTATTTTTATTTTGATTCAAAAATCTATGACGTTATCATCCCTTCTATAAGGCTTATTTTTTCCCCAAGTTTTTTTTGCTCAAACAATTATTCAATCCAGGTGGTCCCTTGGAAACCTGAATGTAATGGCTCATTTCCATCAAGGATGAAACATAGAAATAACCACGACTGAAACTGAAAACTACTATGTGAAAGAGAAAATCATATGCCGTATATGAGATATATTTATTTCTATTAGAGGTGAAGTTACAACAAGTGGAATTCTTCACCCACCATAGGACTAGAATCAGACAAGGTGCAAGAAGTTTTATGACCATCAAGCGCAGAACAGTTTAGGCTAAGGAAGAGGATGATAAACGATATATTCTTGAGTTAGTTCCAAAATGTAGACCAATTGGAAAAAGTAGACTAGGAAAAATATGAGCCTTCAAAAACTGGTGCTGAAGGTGGATGCTGAATACCAAATGGACCGTTAGAGTGAGAATCCCCACAGAAGTAGAAAGGTGGAAGAGGCAATATGGAGCACTAAACGAAATAATAAAGATGGATTGGGCAGCATCTTGAGACACACAGTGGATTTGTAAGGATAGAGAGGAGAGTGGAAGGGAAGGTGCCCGGAGGGAGGCGAAGGGACACAATGGAAGAGGGGCGGAGGGAGGAAGGGCTCTCGGGGCAATTAGCATTGGGTACAGGAAAGAATGGCGGCCCGCACTCATCACCTTCGAATAGGAGGGCGTATCAATGAATGAGAGTTCTTCAAATGATTGGGTACACTTCATCCAGGAAATTCCATTGGTTGGAAGCGCGGCGTGGGAGGCGCCGATTGTCTTCAGAGGGGACGGACGGAATGGGATAAAGATTTCGGGATCTCCCGGCTCTCAAATTATTCATTCAGAGGGTACCTGGTAATTGACATTTCAGACAATCATTACTTTAAAATTTTCCTCTCTAATTTCTCACCGAATACATTTCGGCCAAATCCAAAAATTAAAAGTATTCACTGAAATTAAATTCTAAAATGTCGAGCATAAAAACCTGAAAAAAATACGATGGTGGCGAAAGAGATTGGAATTTTAGTGAGACGGCCTGGAATATCTAGAGTAGGTATTGAAAACAATTATTTTAGAAATGAAATAGATTTCAAGGCTGCTTTCATAATTTTCAATTCATCTATTAAATGTGTTTGAAAATGAAATTATAAACTAGGAAAGGTATGTTTGATTTCTTTGTTATGTGAACATAGGCCCCTATATAAAGTGTAGATGGAGGTCCACGGACCAGATATTCCATTTCATTAATGTACAACTTGTGCAGAGCGGGAGAGGAATGATGAAGTGACTGGGAGAAAGTGTTTGATTCTGCCATCAAAAGCACTGTCGTCGAATGCAACGTACATTATTGTGGAGCCTTCCTTTTATTTCTGGCTTTTCTCTCCATTGTACTGTGCGTCGGGGCCGTTTCAGTTACTCCTCAAGACTGTACAAGAGCAAATGTAAGATGAGACTTTGATTTTCCAGTGTCGCATGCATGTGTATACTATTATTATTGTCGTCAAAATATCCATAAACGAAGAAACACATGGAAGAAGACGTGTCGAATTATGGTTACTCTCAAACACACGGCTTCCACTGAAAGTTCCACTCCCCATTCTTTACTTTTGATTGATTAACTATTGTCGGCAAAAAACCAATATAATGTCAGATAGTTCAGTCGGTATTGAGATATTATCGTTACCGAAGCAGATCATGTACTTAGTGCCTAGTCTTATTGTAAGTATTCAACGCAGCGCTTATCAGTCCAATTTGAAGAAACTATCTACATTCTAATAAAATACTCATTTAATTGTGAGATATTTTAAGTTAAATTTGAGGCTTAATATAATTATCTCAAGCCTATAGCAGTGTAATTTCAGAGTAAGTTCATTATCCCATACTATTTACCCTCACAAATTTCAGCTTTTAAACTGTACAAAGGAAATGCACATATGAAGAACACCATGAACATACTGAGAGAAACGCAACCTTAAATGATTCTCACATATTACTCTCGCGCTCCTCTATCGCTGAAGTTGAGGCCGTTTTTGGTTGATAATCCGCATTCTAAGGACAAAGAAAATGATTTACCAGTCGGTTAATGGTGACAGAACATAGGGACTGACGCTCCGTAACATAATTTCTTAAAATGTCTGTGCACCAAGGAATAGCATTGTTAGTTTTTTGCGAGAGACAAATTGCAGCTGCATTTGGTTGCCCTAGATTTCTGGACTGCGCATCTCGCCACTGGGAAATTAAATGCCTCGACGGAACCGAAACGAACTGTCTTTGCCGCCTGCCCCCATGTTACGCTGAGAGACAATTCCCACGTCTGCTAGCATCCTGGGACTCATAATAGCAGATTCCCACGAGGGTGATTTCTAAGGTGAACGCTAACTCTAGTTTAAGATATGAGTTCTTCGCGTGAAAGGCCGTGCGATGCTTTAATATGAAGATGAGCGAATGAGCTATCGCGTTTTCACATTTTTTGCCACTGCATCTTCAAACTTACGGCTTCCGAGATTTCGAAAAGGTGTTCTCCTTCTTTAAAGAGGAAAATGGAGTGGTGACTAAAAAATTTGACCTTACTGATGTGGTTGTCGAAGAGGTACCCTGTATTGTCGCATAGAATGCGCTAGAGTCGCTTCGACGACCCACCTATGAACTCACGACGCAGATTTCGGGTTTCGCCACTAATACATTTTGCCGGACCGACATAGGAGTATCAAACGAGTTTGATTTTCGGTCGAGTTGGTCGGTGATCAGTGAAAATTATATTTTCTCAATTTTCAGGATTTCTATAGCATTATAAAGAGCTTTTTATTCCTCTTCTGATTTTTAAGGTCTAATTCCTCATGGTATAGGAAACGTTTTCGAAATAATGAAAAAGAAACGTAGAAGCTAACTGTCGCGTCAGAAACATAGAACTTCGACGACCCTAACTCTTGTACCTGTGGTCTAAAAGACTTAATATGGTGTAAGTACCTTCTTCTATTGAATAACTCAATGGTTGTTTAAGAAAATTATTTTATAATCTCATCATTTTAACTGAAAAGGCTCTGAAAACAGAAATGAGCTTATCGGTTTACGATCATGTAAGTACATTTTTTTGTCATCTAAAACAGTTTTCCTGTGAAAATTAACTTAAAACAGTATGGAAGTGGATTAATTTAAAAGTTGACTTTTATTTCTTTAAACTTGTACAATTACGACATCTCCACAGAATCTCCTAATATTTAGTAGCAGTCTCAAGCGCGAGGAATACCCTGAGAGCCCACGCTCGTTTCCCAGCTACCCCCTCGTTTCCTCGGTGTGTGTTTATGTGTGGAATCTAATGGCTACTTTTCCCAAAAACTTCATCTAGAAACCATACCTTCTACCAGTTAGTTGGTTGTAGCAACTTTATTAGTTTATCAACCTAACATGATAGTTTATATCGACTGTAAGAAGTATATTGCATTTTATTTGTGCTTCCTCTTTATTACCTCTGTTTGCTTTCTTCTATTTCCTTCTCTCCTCTATCTTTCTAATCCTCATTCTGTAACTCACGGCTTCTTCATCCATTTTCATCTAAAATTCTCACCGTTTTGTTTACGGTTTTCATTACCCTTTCTCTCAGATTGTCCTACCTACTACCTAATCTCTTCTGCATCTATCCCTTGAACTTCACTCAAAACTCGGTCACTGCTGTCTCGTAATCCTTCTTTTTCGTCACGATTATAGCTTCTGTGTGCCTTTTCTCGACTGTCTGTGTTCCCTTTTTTTCCTCTTGAATTAGACAGAACACTCCAATATCCTTGAATTGTGATTTTAATTCCCATCCATTCTTAGCACATTGCGTTATTTCCTTTATTCCTTGCGTCCGGGTAAAGGAGGAAAAAATTGAGAATGAATTATTCTTGGCACATGAATTAGTAATTGGAATACACATTTTTACTTATACAGGGGGAAGGTAATCAGAGTCGCATGCTAAGCTATGAATTACGT
>LYUA01002135.1:320736-331684 GCA_002093875.1 Calopteryx splendens | reverse complement strand
TAGTATACAGGAATACTTGGAAAGATGATATAATTGTATTGTATTTGTACTGCGTTTCTGTATTTAAATTGTATTGTGTAAATGTTTCTGTATTTTTTGTGTAAACGTGCTATTTTGACTCTTAGTGTGTTCCTTCTATTAATTTACTACTCGACGAAGCCCATTCAAGTGTATTCTTGTTTCTATGGTGAATAAATCTATCTATCTATCTACCTGACACAAATGGTTTGCCACACACACATTGGAAAGGGTTAGACTGTTTATGTGGTTTTCGTATACTTTGCAGCACTTCTCAAGAAATGGAATGAAAACTGGAGGCCCAACTTGATACAATATTTAATAAATGCCTCAAAAGTCCAGCAAATGTGGGGGAGCATATTTTTAGCAGAGGCCCATTATCAATTATGAAAATGTTACATTCTACGGCTAACGGAATGGACCGACCAGTTCTGTGCCTGACAGGAACTTTAACAGCGTCACCCACTGGTATGCATACAAATATTTGAAACATTCACAATGTAAAAATCATTTGCCTGAACCAGGATTCGAATGCTGTCGTGGCATTTCCTGCAATTCTTTGAAAAGGTCAAGTGTTTAAACGTTGCTCTAACCTTGTGGACTGTGGTTCTATGCGCATGACTAACGATTACTATGCGACATTGTATGTACAGTAATTCATCAAACATCTAGTTCCTTTAAGGGTCTTAAAAATTCACAGTGCAAGAAGATGTCTGAATAGCTCATTTGGTAAAAGCACTCAGCCGGAAATCAAGGGATCCAGGTTCAAGTTCCAGTTCAGGTGAATGATTTTTACATAGTGAATATTTTGCATACTTGACCAGTTCCTTCAGGAATGAAAAATAATAATTTCCCAGCATTCTGAAAATAAAAGAGACTGAATGAATGGTACTCACATGACTATAAATCACTTTGAATATAGTTAATTTACCATTTAATTCATTCAAAGTTTAATGCATTTGAATAAACCTTTTTCCAGAATGATAGACAACATTAGATTAAGCCAGTGAACAATAATGTATTTTCTCTGATTTCACTTTAGAAATATTGTAGTCATTAGTGACCGATACACAACATCTAAATTGTATAGTCTACAAGTTGGATGGCTATAGACGCTGGCGTTGATCCAGTTTTCATTAGAAACCTTACATTTCCTATAAGAATCCACAAAAAAATTTAAAATGATCATAACCTCACTCTTATGGCACTCTCATTAACATGAAGATTTATTGACTGTGATAGTGAAAATATTTTACTCAAATTTGAAATGATTTTGGGATAATGCCTGCACATAAGTTCTGCACATAGAAATGGAATGAGGCACATTAGTTTCCATGTGGACATGTTAGGAGAAGTATAAAGACACCAGCCATTTAATAAAACTAGAACAATATAAATACTCACATGGTGCTACAAATAATAATCAATACTATGTTGTTAAAATGGAAAAAGGAATGATATACTTAAAAGGCAAATAACATACCATTCATAGAGGTTCTGGAGAAAGGAAGATACTTCGAATCCAAATGGGTAAGGTGATCTCCAGAATGAAACTTTCGGCTGTTTCCATGGGACTTTGACTTGTGCTTTGAAAGGTGGGGATCCCACGAGTCATTTGGAGATATACAGGACTGGAAAAAATAATTATTGTGCCATACATAGTGTCACACACTAATATATTATTGTGCACCAGTTGTTTGAAGAAGCCCTTTGGAATTAGTAGAAAGGAGGTTTTTTGATTCACACTAATCATGGTTTTTCACCTCATATTGTCTGAAATTTAACTAATTAAAGAGAAGTGTCCCTAGATTAGCTGGGTCAAATGCTCTGTTCCACTAAGGAAAGGATCTCCATCCAACCAAAAAAAAGTAATTATTTGTCAAAGTAAATTAATAAATCGATAAATACCTCATTGAATATTCGGAAGGCCAGGGGATCTTGAGGAGCAGGCTGATCTGGACCCAGGGGGCCACTGATCTCTCCTCGCTCATTCACACTTCTCCTAGCACTCAGGTAATCCTTCTCTCTCTCCTGGGAGCTCTTATGGAAATCTAATGAAAGTCTTAATGGATTCCTGGCCCTCTTCTTTTCTGCCATTTTCGGGACTTTGATTATAGTTTTTAAAGTACCTGATGTCCTTGAAGGTATTGGTGGAAGTTCCTGCCTCACAGTGCTCTTGGCCATGGAGGCTGCCCGTGAAGACTGAAGGCCAAGGGCATTCAATATGGTTTCTTTGATTGCAAGTTGCTCGGCAGAGTCTTCCTCCACGTGTGCCACCGTTCTTCCCAATGATTCATTGACCTTTCCCACCTCGGAGAGGGTAGACTCCTTCACATCCACCTTTCCACCTTCACTCTCTCCATCTTCCAATGATACCTGATCCATAACACTTGCTTGAGTTTTTTCATCTCCCTCCTGAGAAGATGCAACATTCTCTGGTGATTCTAGTCCTGGGTCCACACATGCCTCTGAGTTTTTACTGGCACTACTGTTCACTGGTTCATCACTGTCCCCCAACTTTTCTTCGTGACAAATATTTTCCATGCATTCCCTTTTATCTTCAACGAGGACAGAGATTTCAGGTTCCTTCGACGTACTTAATGAATTTTTGTTTGCATCAATTTTATTCAAATCTGTTGTCTCCGACAACTCCTCATTTAATACATGAATTTTCTCATCATCAGTCTGTTTTGTGAAAATGGCCTCTGCAGTGACGCCATCACCAAGAGCACTGGTGTCAACCATAGTGGTGTCCATGTTTCCAGTGGAACCAATCACTGAAACTGAATTCTCAGAAATTACCAAGTCTGAATCTGCTCCGGTAGGCACTGGAAGCAATGGATGATCTCCCTCACTTAGGCATACAGAAGACTCTTTTCTGTGCTCTTCAACAATTTTGGGACCTGGCAAATCGAACTCTTCACCCACTTTTTCATCTCCATAATTTCTTAAATCTAAAATTTTCGAGGGAGGGCTAATATGACCTTCTGTACTATCATCAACAAATTCATGTGTAATTTCAATTGGTTCACAGGTGTCCTTACTTGAAATACTAGCGGTCCCACTTTTATTTTTTGATGTGCTGTCAGGCTGCGAACATAATGATCCATCAGTTGTACCCTGAGATTTCTGATTTTCCAATGTATTTTCACCCTGTTCTTCCAAAGTAGTGAGAGGTTTAGTGTCAAGTATCAATATGCTTCCATCACCTTGTGATTCCAGATTTAGAGCCATACTAGAACTGGAGTTCATATCCTCTGTTGCTCTTTGAGATTCATTGTGATGTTCAGGTAAAGTATCATGTAAGTCTTGAACTTTGTGATCTGAACTTGCACAACTGATATCCTTCACTTCTAATGTTCGAAGAGGCTCACTAATTTCAACTGCTAAACTTTCATCGAGCTCTTGAGTTATTTTATTTGCTTCCAACACACTGTTAATATCCCGGATTTTGGGAGCGACGAGTGGCTCACTTACATGCATAGAGAAAGTATCATTAAGCTCTAAAGGTTTCTGGTCAGAGTTTAACACACTGCTGTTCCCCTGAATGCCTAATGTAGTGAGAGGCTCACAATCATGTATACTTTCGTCAAAATCTTGAACATGGTGGCCTGGATTAAATGAATAGTTTTCATGGTGTTCACCCAGGCCAACGTGAACGTCACTGTATACAGACAGATGAACGCTAGATTCCTTCAGATTCTCATTCAGATCATGGTGGGGAATGTTGCACTCTACTCTCCCCCCAATCACATCAACAATACTCTCAGCAGTTACATTTTTCGTGGTTTGCAAAACATCATTCCCATCACTCTTCGAGGTGACACCATAACTTCCCATTTCTTGATCTTTACTCAGCGTATCCATTTCATCGCTTAGGGGCTCAGTCTGTTCCAGGGTTTTTATAATACTTGTAGCATCTATCTGGTTGGAATCATTTGATGAGTCGGCGAAATCAAGTGTGTTTTCTCTCCCCTTTGAGGAACTGATTTCATGCATGAATTCATTCATAGATTCCTCAGCATCAAGCATGGAAAGTGAATCACAAGTTGCGTTTACAGAAACAGATTCATCTTCAGCTCCAAAAGGTGGAAGGTTCACTCCTCCTGGAACATTTCTTCCAGTTGAATTGCACACGATAAGTGATGACGTGCTATTTTCAATGCTTAAAATATCACTGCAATCGTCTAAAGTACACCTATCTACTTCAAGACCCGTCTTCTGCATGGCAGTTCCACGGTTGAATGTTTCACTGACTTTTTCGAAAGAGCTTTGGCTATCGCTCAGGTATAACATTTCAGGCAACGAACCATCTGACCCTTCAATAGGTTTAATATCTGAACCCAAGTTTTCTTTGGCATCGACAATCACAGGCTGCAAACAACTGTCACATTTGCTAAGGTCAAACATAATATCACAACTGTTATTACTGTCATTTTTCGCAATTAGGTCATCAGTACTAGTAACATTATCGGACTCAAAATGACTTTCAGAAAATTCACTTAAAATATTACTAGAGGAACTTTTATCAATAGTTATTTCAAACAAATCATCAGATTTTTGAGTTATTGAACCATTTTCGAATTCTTTTTTAATTGATGATTTGTCCAACAAACTTGCCAAGGCTTTTGACATTTTAACTTGGGGCTTTTCGTTTAATTCATCTTTAACACTTGGTATGACATTTTCTTCTTTTACACTTTTTATGCCAGATTCTGATACACCATCAGGAGAAATTTTGCACTTTTTAGAGGACAGAGAGCAACCTTTTTCTTCAGATACATTTCTTTTCCTCGACTCTTTCGACATTAATTCGGGAGTTAAAGATTGACTCGACTGTTTTTCTTTTTTAATTTTTTCTTCTACAACAAGTTTTGTGTCTTCGCGATCTCCAACCACACGCTTTTTGAATTTGGGTATCATTCTTAGAGTTTCAAGCTTCCTCTTACCGTTCCTAAGAACGCTAACCAGAGGAGACAAAGATCTTGTGGCGTACGGAGAACTTCTTGATCTGACAACTTTGTTGATTTTCAACGTACTCCTTTTTTTGGCTGGTGTTTTTGGAGACTTAGAGCTATCCGGCGAATCATCTCTGCGTCTCTCTTTTACTGCAGTTGATATTATTTCTGGTGTTGATCTCAGACGATACCCTGATGCCGTGATACCTTTAACCGGTGTAGTTTTCGGAGTCTTTGTGGGATTATGAGCTGACGGTCCATCTTTAGAAGCACGAGTCTGTTTCATGGATGTAGTCCTGTCAATTCCAGACATGGTGAGGCGGCATTTGTAACTGGAAGATAAATAATTTGAGTTACGATCAACTCCAAATCTTCGGCGTGCAACGTGAATGATTGATGCCTTGCACTCTTTGGTAACATAAAAAAAACGTCCGTAATCTTATAACTAAACATTCGTGTGTGTTGTTTGGATGATAATTTGTGAGACGCTTAGGTGCGACTTACACTTAAAAAGCGAATTTTTATCAATCCAAATAGGCCACTGCATAACAAAAATCATGCCTGAATAAATTTTGAGCAGAAGCACCATTTAACTGGCATGCTGAGATAGAAAAGCCATAAAAACGATATTTTATTTCACAAAGGCCAGCAAAGTAAGGCAACAGACAAATGACGAACTGTCTAAAGTTTGCCGAAAGAGAGTACTCACCACTTTGTTACGGTAATTTTACACTCAGATTTCTTTCTTAAAATGAAATTTGTACATTTCCCATTTACAAAATTTATATTTTTCAACGCCTCGAAGATTAAAATATATCTCTAATACAGAAAGTCAAAACAACGACGAGAACGGCCAGTTTTTTAAGCGCCACTTAGCGAATATTATTAGAACTATCTGAAAATAATATTTACGATATTTGCGAACGACACCGATACTCGGTTACTGTCGGATACTGTTATGGCGGTTAGGGCAATGAAAATGTTTTCATCAGAAGCCTGGATAAGTCTTGCCATGCGGTAATGCCGACGATATCCTTCTTTTACATTAGTTTTCGGTACCTGAGCTGGGTTCCGAGTATTTTCTACTTTCTTCGCTTCCATCCTCCTGCTAAAAAAACCCTCGGTTCGTGAAATGTGCCTTAGAGTTCAATTATATATTTCCTTTGCGCCATTTCATAAGAATTACAGAAAGTACAATCTGCTTAGTTTTAAGTCAAATTTCAGGTTGTAGTCGTTAAACTTTCTCAACCCATAAGTGCTCATATTATATCAATCGTTGATCGAATTGACTGCGAACAACATTTGTTAAAGCATATTTCCATACGAAATCATCCATTAATTTCAGAAGTTATAGAAAAAATTAATGTTTGATGACAGCTGACCAGGGAGTATATCATTCACCCAAATTACTTCGCAATCAAAGGGGATGCAGGACAAACTTCCATGTGAATTGGATTGTACATACTGATGACGAAATCTGAAGCAAGCTCAGGTTTTTTATACTAAATATGCATGCATAAATTGGTAATAATTGGGCGTACAGAGGGGTGTGGCCGTGAGACTTTATTGATGCTTGGCAACATTGCTAAGTGACGTTCAATGACGTTAAACAAAAACAAGCACCCGACGTCACCTACCTCAGTTGGGAAGTTTTCCTACAGAGGTCTCAGTGTGCCTCAGGGAAGCAACATGGTTCGTGGTGATTAGGTAAATCTTGTAAATACATTAGATGTAGGCGACTTCCCGTTGGGTGGGGCTATTGCAGGTGAGAAATGCTCAGTTTTATGCCTAAATAATTAGATTTTATGTGATTAATGTTTCCTGTTTCGCCATTCTCGCCAAGAAAACTCTCAAACCCTCATATAATAGTAGGTTTGATTTTAGCCATGCATGTTTTTGTTATTAATTATCGTTTCTTGCTCTTGCAGTGTCTGTAAAATGTTCAATAAGAAAAAGAAGAAGCCACTAATCTCCCCGCCAACTAACTTTGAACACCGGGTCCATACAGGATATGATAAACGTGAAGGTCGTTATGTTGGCCTACCCTTGCAGTGGGCTAGCATTGTGGGAAATAATCAGATATTGAAGAGCACAAATCGACCCTTGCCGCTAGTTGATCCATCAGAAATAACTCCAACTGAAATATTGGATCTTAAGGTGTAGTTAGATTATTTTTTATGTAAAACGTTAATACTCGTGGAACTATTTCAATACACAGGCCATGAATTTTATGTTGACTTATCCATCTACTGTGATATATTTTACTAATTTTATATTATTCAGATAGACACCCAAGGTCGTAACTGTTAATCTAACAATGTAGCTGCTTTTGTTTATGATACTTGTTTGTACTCGGTATTTGACTACTCGAATTCTTTTCTGAGAGGAGAAGCCTGGCTTGTGTAGTAAACCACTTACAAAAAATTATTTCAGACCATTGTGAGAGGAGATTCGCGGGGCAGAGAAAATGGAATACCGAAAACATCGAATGTGGCCCGGTCGAACTCGCTGAGGTCATCAAGTCCTCCTCGTCTCCGAAGAGATTATAGACCGAATGTGCCACCAGCTGTACCTGAAGGAGAAGTTGTTGGTCCAATGGTACAATCAAGGCCATTGAGTGGTTCCCATCCACATAATTCGGATCATCCCGCGGGAGTTACTCCATACCGAAATGACAGGCCTGATCCATACCATCGCGATTCTTATGTAAGTTGCAAACTACTTAACATTTTGCATGGTAGCTTTTAAAAAGTTCTCTTCTTTTAGCGAAGCCCGTCTACATTATCTCCATGCCTACTCCTTATCGGTTTCACACGTGACTTTTACTGAGAGCCAGTTGTCCTTGGGTACATGTGGAAATTCTTAAAATGTGATTTTTGTTTTGTATTCTGTTGAATCTTGTCTGCATTATTCTTAGGTGTAAAATTACGACTTCTCGTATTCATAGACTTAAATTGTACAGCTTGGTATTACTCTAGTATTTGCAACTCATTGTTGGTGTAATGCTTGTATGCACCTAAGAGAAGATTTAATTTTGTTTCCTGCTTTGTGTGTCCAGTGAAAGGAAGTATTTGGCGTCAATTTGGAATTCCTCCAAAAGATATATTAGTATGAGGGCAATGTGTGTTGGTTGCTTAAATTATATTTACTTATAAGCCACTTTTCAAATTAATCTTACAATAATTATCACAATCACTTGCTATTTTTCTAGTTTACTAATTGACTGCCATTTATATGTTGCAAAACAAAATAGCCCATTGATTTCCTATTTAAATATTGATTTTTGACCCTTGCAAGTCAATCTTAAGATTATCTAATTTGTCAGTATTTAAAAGTACATATTGTGAATTATATGAAATAGCAGGATTAGAAATTAATGTTCATTTAATTCATTCGATGGTGATTTATTTTTTTTCAATAAACTGTTAATTGCCCTGAGTCGAAATAGTTTAGCATTTAGGTTTGGATTAAATATTGATATTTATTGGACAATTTGAGAAAGACGTGGATGTCTATAAGATATGTTCCCAGTTTTAGTGTCAATGCAAGTGTGTTTTTCAAACAATTACTCCTGTCAACAGGAGACAATGGGATGATTGAGGAGGAATAGTATTGTAAAACACATCCCATCTTTTATTCAAATCATGTTTTTCATAGAATTTGAAGTTAGTGGGGAATATCCATGACAATATATAAAATTTCCTCAGTAATATGACTCATGTCCTCAGGGAAAATACACGTGAATATTTTTTGTAATGCACACCTGGGATCTTGCAGAACGTTAAACCAACTCACCGTGAGGGCTATCCTCCGGATTGGGTGGGGGATCCCATTTCCACTCCGTCCATGCAGCTTAGACCAGAATTATCGGAATATTGGGGAGCTGCATATCAGCAGAGTCACATCTCCAATGGAAATCTATCTTCACAGGTAAGTCTGAAAATGTTTTGCATGTTAAATCACTTTAATTAATAACCTGAAATGGTATGCATGCAGGGCAGTCATTCACCCTGGAGAATCTTGTTTTGTCTGTTCTATTTTCCATTTAAAACTGCTCTAGAAAAATGAATGTTAAGATTGTGAATATGTGTCAATGGGCCTTAACGATGCCAAGGTTGAAACTCTACTTTGATTTTTATAAATTTAAAAGTTTTTTAGGTTGCTAAAACCCTGCAAAACCTGTATTGTTCTTAGATTGATCGTGAGCCAGAAAGTAGGTTATAATGCTAGACTTAAAATCATGAATTATCCAAGATATCATAGGGAGGAAGAAGTAATGTATGCAGCATATGGAAAGGTGCCGAGGACAGAGAAGTTAGAAAACATGAAACAGAAAATGGAGAGAAGAGATGTTGATACATTAGTGTTGAGTAACATGAGATGGAGGGAGAGTGGGGATTATTGGAGCAATAGTCGCAGAGTGACGAAGGGGACCAGCGTGGGGCGTTGACACGTTGAATCCGCCATACATTTTGCGTATCAGGCGGTGGTGTAATAGTTATGAATTTTATTCTTTACGTGGCAGGGAGGAACAAGTCATTTTTGATCACAAACCAATTGTTCCTCTCAAATATCACGTATGAAGTAAGGGATGGCATGACCCAGTGCCTGCAGCAATACCGATTGTGACCCAAGCCAGGTTGAATGTGTTAAACAAAAAGGTAGGAAGAAGAGTAGTATGCCTAGAAATATATGATAGTATTTATTGGAACTCCCTAACGAAATCCCCCCCTTCCTGAATAGAGTACCCTTGAGGGTTGCATCCGTACCCTTAAGGCAGAGGCTGCAAGTTTAATCTGTAGATCATCGGCCTTAAGAACCTACCCAAGGGAACACCTACCTGAGTGGTTTATTTCTGGTGTAAAGCGTTATGCAGTACTCTTGTTGGCAGGCTGACAAAAGCCAGTTGATGATTTGACCAATTTATCATCACCTTCAATCCTGAGATAAGTTTGAGGCAGCTCTACACCCAATTCTTCTATTAGGGGCCCATTTCTCAAAGCTACAGGTCAATTTACAAGCCCTCTGAAAACAACCAAAAATGTAACAAGGAACATTTAAAACTACATATCCTTTGTGATGAAATGGTGGCAAGTGCTGGTACAAATTATTGTTGCTAGATATTTACCAATGACAAAATTATAAGGACTTGTAAACTAACATGTAGCTTTGGGAAATGGGCCCCAGGCCCTTCGTGTCTACACATCGCAGTTGGTATCTGCCATCACTCGTTCCGTGTATTTCATTCTGGGTCTTCTTATGTCCTTCATTTCCTTCACTCGATAACAATCTTCATCGGGGCACCATCTGTCAAAATGTGTTCAATATCCCTTCTCTGTGAAGTTTTCATCTGCCATTTTTCATTCAACTTGCCACGTCCTCATTAGATACTAAATCTGTCAATTTGATCATACATTGCAGAGCCTCATTCTGTGCCCTAAAGGATGTGAAATTAATATATTAATAGGTTTGTAAAGGAGACCAGTCCCTTTCCCAATGCTGTTGGTTGTGGTTTCCAGAGATCTAGTACGCAGAAAATCATGTGGCTTGGGTGAATTTGGCAGTGTCCAGAGGTGTCACCTAGATATGAACATGAAGTATCCTCCCATCAGTAGCTGAAAACTGCCTTTGGATTGCCTAGTAGCCAGCACGAATTAATAAATTGTTCCTTCTTCTGCAGAGCCTTCCAATCTTGTACCAATTCAGTTTCTACTATTACAGTTTGTTTTGCGAGACGTCTATCGTCCTCCTCGTGTTATTGTGTGTGTGTTGTGTCTGTTAAAATGGCAACGAGAAAGAGGCAAGTGCTTCATCGTTTCTTTAATCCTTGGCAGGCGCAGCAACCGCATCCGGCTCCTCCAGGTCTGGATAATACCATGCCCTACCCTGGTTATCCGGGCCCAGCAAACGCCCCTTCCTCGGCCCCCATTGCCAGTCGACCTCCAGCGAGCCACCCTGCTGGCCAACAGCAG
>LYUA01002135.1:249963-266582 GCA_002093875.1 Calopteryx splendens | reverse complement strand
GGGGGACCGTGTGTGTTGTGACACATGTGTGTGCTTCTTCCACTCTTTAGGTCTCGCCCCGCCTCCAAAGCTTCCTGGAGCGCATGTTGGTTCGTGATCCGGCGCAGAGGGCCACGGCTGCGGAGCTCCTCCAGCACCCCTTCCTCCGACTGGCCGGTCCCCCGGCTCTCCTCGTGCCACTGATGCGTGGTGCACGGCACGGCAACTGCTGAGGCGCAACCCCCCTTCGCCCGTTACCACCTGTTGATATTGTCCTGCTCTTTCATTCCAATAGTGTTCAAAACATTCCCTTTTTGAAGAGGACTTTTTAATGAGTCAGTACAGTCACATTCAGTTAGTTATGTAAATTTTTTGTTGACTGTTAGAAAGAATGTACTTTTGACTGACTGGGTTCATAGTACCGTAATATGGTAGCTAGCCAAAGTGATATGTGTTGACAATTTGTCTGTTAAGTTGGGAAGGAAGTCCAAAGTTGTGACCTTTTAGAGCAGCTTTTATCATAGAGAAGGCTTTCCGTCTCGGAAAGAAAATATTTTAAGCCATCTTATATAGATACGTATACCTTTTATATTTCTGTGAAGTGTAATGAGAGATTTAACTAGATTTATAGAAGGAAGCAATAATTTTAAAATATTTTGCACTATACATTTTATGATAAATAAGAATTTTACATATAAAAAGTATTGTTGGATCGCTTCACATAAATCTGGGTTATCTGGAGGAAACCCATGGCCTTTTGGCAGCGTTTAGCATTAGGCTGGAACTGACCTAATGGTTAATGCTACTCAAATTCACAAATATCAATTACCTATGGATATGTTCCAATTTTTTTAATGCTGGCACTCAGATGTGTGAAAGTGAATTGAGGAGTGATGAAATTTTGTGATGCACTTATTGGAGATGTTATTTTAAGAAAAGATAATTGCAGTTGTACTGAAATAATGTGCCTGAATCCGTTGTCATTGTTTATGACAGATGATTAAAATAAGCAAAGACTTTTAACCTTTGCTTGAAAATGGCCTTAACTGTGAGATTTAAAAAGAGATTAATTTTTATGGAAAGGTGCGTAAAATTTACGGGATTGATAAAAAATGTTCTTTATTGAAAGATCTGTAGGTATTCAGGATTTTGAAATCATCATGTATTATTGTACTTAATTTTATTGTTCAAGTTTTAAACAAAACTTCACTTTTCACCTTTGTTTATGCCTCTGTAATTACATTTTTGTTTAACAGTGGACATCATGCTTCGGTTGAAGGTGATCCCCTCATACCCTCATAACATACTCATAGTATTATGTCTCTCTGTGTTTGTACTTAACTTACTGCTGGGAATGCTTGTATTTATATGACACTTGATCATTACTCCCTTCATTGCAGAGCGTTCTCAGTGATTATTAATGGGTACTGGATGATTAGTGGAGGAGACAGTTGGTAAGAGTCACTTTCTTATTTATATATATGTACTCATTTCATCTTTCCATTAGCCCAGGCTGCAAGAAACCACTTAACTGATTAAGTGGGGAAATAAATTGACTAATTGGGTGTTGATGACTATGAGTGAGTAATTGTACAAATTTTTATTATCATCACATTTATAGACCAAAGGCATTCCAAGTAATTTCTCTGTAATAATTTGTTATGTGATTTCATAATTTTATTGGCAGCAAAAATTTTGGACTCAAAGCTTTGGTAGCTAGAATAAAACCTGTTATTTTCTTAAGTTTTATACTGATATTTAAAACACATGTTTCGTAAAGAATAATGACATTTTTCATAATCCTGCTTTCTTATTTATTGACCACTTCACTCCAAAATTGACTTTTTTGTGTAAATACTGGTGCAACTATGAAGTTTTTCTCTTGTAGTATTAAATTAAATTTGCTTAGGGTCCAAGATGTGTGTGTATAGTGTTCATTCTTACGTAAGATTTTTGAGAAAGGTGATGATGTAGGTGTTCTTGTAGTTTAATGCCAGATTCTAATTTTAAACAGATGACAGAGGAGAAATGAACTGGGCCTTCAAGACTTGGGTGTCCCTCTTAGGCATACATATCAAATGCATATATATATATATATATATATATATATATTCTTTCATATTTATTTACCCAAAGAAAAGTGTTGGTGGTGGTGGGTGCCCTATACTGTTTGGGTGTCAACCTGGTGCATTGTCAACAATGCAATCATCGAATCTAAACACACACTCATATATTTATGTAAACTATAGAAAACCTCCAGCCATTTCACATGAAGAAATATTTATCTAATTTTCTTTGTCACAGCAATGTTAGGGTGTTTCCTTAGCCGATAGCAAATACATATTGTTATCAGTTACATTTTCATAACTATGAGACATTGAAGCAATAAAGTTTGTCGCACTTCATGAAAATTTAATTTATGAGGTGTTTATTAATTATTTTGTTTCATTTTATTAGATTATACCGAGTAAAGAAACATGACCCAAGGAACAATGCAATTATCGTCACGATTTAACTTACGAGTAATCCTCAAACTAATTGCAATTTGTGGCGATGCTGATGTTGCCAAGTAAAATGCACCTCATGACGTGCGCCTTTTCAAATTAGCTGTAGCCATGTCCCACACCCCTAGGGTCAGTCTCGAGCGCTGCAAGACTGAACAAAGAAAGAAAACTGTCGAGTGCATCACACTGTGGTGGGTGGCGGTGGTTGTCTATTCCTGCTGCATCTGCACCTACTCTGTCAGTGGTGCAGCTGATTATCCTCATGTCCAATCAGCTCTTTTGTCATGTCCAGAGATTTGTAAGTGGCTGGGCAGAAAAAGTTCTTTGTGCCTAAACGGGATCTGGGGGCTGTGCTCGAACCTGATAAAAATAATTCCAATTGGAGAAGTTGTAATTGAAGAGGACCCATGATTTGTTGCAGTTTAACGTCATCAGGTGAAAATGTGCAAGGAGTCGACTCTTGTGTACCCCAGTTAGGGGTGGGAAGGATGAGGGGAGGGGTGGTGGGAAGGGGGCCCTGTATAGGTGAAAGGGGGCAGTGGGGGGAGCTGAAACTAAGCTCGAGAGGTGGTCCTCCACTAAGGGTATCCGAGGGGGGGAGGGGTTAAACAATTTAGTTGACACTGCAACGAAACCTGGTCATGTGATACATTTTTTATGTGGAAAAGCTAAGTTATCATTCTATCTCAGTCATGAAGGAGTTCCACAGAGTCAAGCCAGAAATAATTTATTTTGCAGAGAACCTATTAAGGAAAAACTATAGAGAGCAATTCACATCAAATTTCCAAGCCATTCATGCTTGTGGGTATCGTATTGGACTTCCTATAGGAAGGCCAGGGTTCAGTTCTCAGTGATACCCTTGACCACTCCCAGCTTCACCTAAACTGTGATTTTTCAGGTGATCTCCTGGAAAACAGCAGGTGGTATAGTGGGTTTAAGGAACTGCCCTTCCCTCCACCCTGAACGTGTGCATTTCACTTGTCATGTAGAGCCTAGTGCATATTAAATGAGCTCTACCTTCACCTCGCAAACCAACCTTTTATTTATTAATTATTGTGTTAATTGCATTTATTTTTATTAAAATTTTGGCAAGTTTAGGCAGAGTTACATTTTCGGTGGTATTCTCTCCAGCGTAGATTTCCAATGTGGGCAGTCTCCCTGCACACGACCAGTTATTAATATATTTTAGTGCTGTGCACAGATGGTATCTTTGCACATTATTTTCCTCAACCAAATGCCAAATATCAGTCTCTCTTGGGACTAGCTGGAGGAATCCATCCCCTGGGACGCTAGGGGCTCTGATGGAGTGCTTCAAGGGGCGTTTGACAACCTATTTGTGCAGTGCTTTGGAGGTGTTCGGTACTGAAAGAAGAAATTTGTATTGGCTGATCGTTTTCACTGTCCTCCAAAAATCTACCTTTGATTGGTAGGCTATGTATAGAGTAATTTTTCATTTTTGGGTGTCTAGAATGCAACATTGGCCTTATAAATTTTTTTCCAGTCATGCCAATTCCAATTGTTTCAGTTCTTCCAGGAATAGAACTCTGGAATAAATTAAAGGATACCTGTATTGGAATATCAGCGGGTATCATTAAAGACTCTTTGTTGTAAGTAATTTTAGTAAGTAAATCAAGTAAAGCTTACCGAGACTTCAAAAAATATTATTTTCATGTCCATAATGAAAAAACAACTTAGTAGTTTCCGCAATTTTATTGCAGGTACGTGGTATGATGCGTTTCACTGCACTGTAGCGTGATCACATGCAAAGATGTGGTGGAAATCGCCACTATGTGGCCCTAGGGAGGGAGGGGAAAGAATAGTGAGTGTGTGTGTGGGGGGGGGGTGAGGGTCGTTGAGTGAAACCAGCTCTTCCATGTTCTGCCCCTTTGTTGCAAGGAGCGAATCTACCCCACCCACCCCCTTACCCCCCTACCATGCAATCCGCCCATTCCTTTTCATTTTCCCCATTACTCTTTTATTAGCTTTCTCCCGCTCGCTAGGGATTTATATACTCGGTGATTCCCACCAAATTCCTCACACTCGACTATTCTACCGCTTAGTGAAATGCATCGTGTCATTGTACCTTCTTATAAAAAAGTGGAATCATCAAAGTTGTTTTTTGTGTAATGAATGTCCATAATTTGCAAAAAGTCGTGCCAGATACTATTAAGTTTATTATTTTCATGGTCAGTGATGAATATAAGCATATGAAAGAATATATTTTCTCAAATTGGAATTTCATATGCCATTTCAATGATTTTGAGAGTTCACATAATTTTTTCCGGGAATGTTTTTTCTATTACCATTTTCTAGTTAGTAATAAGCATTTAACATTCATGCAACATAAGAACAGTGTTACTCACATTAATATAAATTGTTCAAAACTGTGACCATATTTAATTCGATAAAGTTCACACTTTTTCAGACTACAAAAAAACTTCAATTCAACTTTTAGTTAAGTGACAAATTAAGGAGACTTTTTCTTGGTTGTGAATTCAATACACCAAGTGGAAATAGAATGGTTTCCCATAGCAAAATGGCCGTTCACAATGCTTGTAATAATGTATCTATATATATATATACACATTTGTGCATGTACAAGTTTTTTGTCACAAGGTGTGGCCACATAAGATGTGGACATTTTAAGCAAAAGTTAGTTTCCCTCTTTTATTTGCGTTCTATTTATCTTTTGTGATCACACCTTGTGACAAAAAAACTTGTGTTCATCACCACTTATTTGATCTTCTGTGAGGCATTATATATTCTCTCACAAGTGTACACAGTACAGGCATACGCTTCCAACTCTTCACCCAGCATCCTTCCACTGTATGCTCATTGGCTTACACATCTGAAAGGCCATTAAGTTTGACAAGTTATATCCAACTTTTGCGTTGCCCTCTTGTATTTTGTACATGTAACCCGGCTGGAAGCTTCAACATTTGCACCTAATGATGCCGTAAAATGGTGATATACATCTTACTAATAAATTTTCAGTGTCATCTCGATTTATCTGTTTCATTTGGATATTCAAAACTTCAACAAAGTGAAGCCTGGAGTGGGTGTTAGAGTATATCGTAATGAATTTTTGTTGCCTGTTGACTTAAAAACCTTTTGGACATGGTGATTCCACGAAAGCTGTTGTTGGGACAAAGCCGCCTTGCACGAGCGATCGCAATGTTGCCGTTTTGTGTGCAAAGCGCATCTATCTTACAAAAGAATATTTTCTCACAGCTCGCCACTCCTTCATTTCATCCGAGGGTCATTACTCGCCCATGCGATGATTCACTTCCTTCTTATGGTGCAAGTTTCGGCCCCAGGCGTGGAATACAGTTAGGAAGTGAAATACGGGCGTAATTCGAGAGAGGATTCTCGGAAAGAAGAAGGAATATCTCTCGTGTACGCAGTTCACTGGGACATGCGGCTATCTTGCCCATCTCAGTCGTCGAGAGAGATTCCCAGAGTGGGGTGCGGCGTGACGGCGAGAGGAGTTGGTGTGCCGCCGCACCAGGGGGGCTGTTGCCCCTCGACACTCTAAACACACCCCATTTGGGGCAAACGTGAAGATCTCCGGGGATGGGCAGTTCGTCTTCGTCGCCTCCTCTCTCTCTTTCCACCCCTCTTCGTGCCATGTCCGAAATGCCTATTCTCTCGCTCCTCTCGTTCCGCATCCTCCCTTCTGTCGCTTCTTCCCGCTGCGTCTCAACTCCTCCCAGTGGCGATGCCGCGGGGAGAGGGCCTGATTAGTCTATAGCTCCCCGAAATATTACTCCCACAAGAGCAGTTGGTCGAATCGAGTACTTTTGATAATCTCATGCGAAGCGTAATTGGCAATGAAGAGTCATCATTAGTCCTTTCCCGAAATTATTTTCAGGTTACACAACTGGATCTGGATCCTCCGTTCAATATTTCTGCCTTTTTTAATTTCGCCCACCGATTCCCCCTTTCTTCCTCCACATGTAAGACTCATTGTTTGTCGTCTTCCATATCCGTCGTATACTCCTCATACCTATACCGAATCTGAAACCTCAAAATCTAATCAACGCCCATTCAATGTCCTCCAATACCATATTAAAGGACCATTAAGCGCTACGCTCCCCGTCGTGGACTCTTTCCTAATATTTTCTCAAGTCCTTAATTGGCCTACCCACCAACAATTCCCTCTTTTGATGACGCTGGTAGAGTATTTTTCTCAAGAGACCCATCTCGTGCACCCGCCGTTTTCCAAAAAAAACTGCCACATAACAATTGGATTGTTCGAGAAAGGTTAGAGGATATTTAAATTGCAGTCCGTTTTATAAATGGGGTAAATGAAAACCCAGGCGAGCCACTACACCTCCGAGGGAAGAGTGCGTGGGGCGTCCCGCACTCGGGTCGTGGTGCCGTGAATCATCCACCTCGGGGGATTTGGAGGTCACGGAGCGTATAATCGGTCAGATATAGGACATCGACGCCACCTGCTCGCCGTAATTTTCTTTTTTTTTGCATGTGGAAATTTCAGGTGACACGAGCGACCCTTTGCGTGTGTTGGAGAGGATCAAAGTGAAACGGGACGGGTGAATTTCTCCTCGGCAGTAATGGGAACACGCGGAGGAAATCGCTTAAGCCCCTTCGTTTATTTTTTTACACATGCACATGACGCAGAAGACGACACCAATATTCATAGATCCTGGCAGTCATCTATGCACGATCCTGGAGTTCTTCGGAAAGTTGGTACAGAAAATAAAGGACAGAGTTATGGTAAACTCTAAAGAAAACCTAGTTATATGGTACATTGTATTTCATCGAATACAATTGAAAAATATAAATAAATATGCAAACTTCAAATTAGTTTCAATCGCTGCAACCTTACTGAAGGTCGGAGATGTTTTACACTGATTAATCTCTCCCAGAGATTCGTGGAGCGAGCGAGTTAATTCTCTTAGCGGGGCTCCTGGACCAAGAATAATTTTAGAGACGTTCGCGCAGTAATGCACGATTAACTGGAAGTTAGCTATTGTATCTTAAGAAATCTTAGCTCTACTTTTTAACTCGTTGCAATTGAAAGATTATATTCATTAGACTAACTCACTAATGTATTGATGTAATCCTTAATATTTTTATTATTAAAAGAAAATCACACTTTCCTACTGTTAATGAAACTTTCCTCGAACATAGTTTTGACGTTACTTCGTCATCTTAGACCTGAAGATGACGAAGTAACGTCGAAACCGTTGTCGAAGTAAAGTTTTATTGACAGTGGAAAAGTGTGATTTTCTTAGAAAAATAACAATGTTACACTTCGACAATATGACGCCTGAATTTACTCAATCCATTAACTTTTTCATCTCAAACTCATCTTCGGGATCACGAAAAGCATCGCATTGAGAAGGAAATACACCCACGTGCTCTGGCGGGTGGGCCGGTAGCATCGCCAATCATTTCTCTTTTTCCAGGGCTCCTCGCTCTCAATCAGTTCTCGAGGTGGCCACTCAAACGTTCAAATGGCTGCTCGGAAAGGTCATTTCCGTTCCACCCACGGACGTTCCAAGGGAAACGTATGATTCACCTCCCCATATTCCCTGGAGACGGGATTGTGAATAAGTTAAATTTAACGGTGCTTTTGAATTTTTCTCCCGAGACGAATATTAACGAAAACGTCATTTTGAACGCTTCAGCTGCCTACTTATTCAGGGGGGGCTGCTGCTGCAGACGAGAGGCGCCCGGGTGGTCTCCCCTTCCATTTCCCTTCAGGAAAAGGAAAGAAAGGGGAAAAAATTAAATTCCTCTGACAAATTTAATTCGATGTGAAAAAAATAATATTTCCATCTACAGTTCTAATGCCCTGGCCACTCTTACCCCTTCCTCTTCACTCCCTAGCATAAGTATTTTTTCCACATCTACACGATTATCCGAAAAAGCGTGGAGCGGGGGGTGTTTGGTCACCAGCCGTCAATTTGAAGATGGTCCTTAAACGGGAAATCAAAATCTTTCATTTAACGCGAGAGCATTTAATTACAGATTTAAGCTAATGGAATCAACACAGGCAAATTTTAGCTATAATATTCCTACCACGCAAGACAGTTATTGACGTCTGTACTGTATGGTATGCCGCGCGCCCCCCCCCTTGCAAAAATCCTCTACTTGACTATCCAAGAGGTCAAAACAGCTAGGGTGGATGACCAAGAGGACACGAGTTCGGATTCCGCCGAGAGCATAGATGGATCCCCTTACTGTGAGTTTCTTCGGTAAATTATTTGCAAAATGACCAAAGTCATTCGAGCAGGTGGTTTCGAGTAGCATTGTCAATTAGTGCCATTTCTCCCTATTAAGACCCCTATCCTTGAAGAAGGGCATTTGATATAGCTGGAATAATATAACATTTAACGCGAGGCTTCGAAACAAAAATCAACTTTGCTTCTCCCTTTGGCTCGAAGTTCAAAATTATCCGAGATGTAAACACGTATTGGTTGACATGTTGTCGAAATCATTAATAATCAAGAACCGTACTGGTTAGCTAAGGTCATTTCCCCATAAGAGCCAATGCTAATTTTAGGGTTCGATTACAAGTAAACGAGCAAGGTAAGCCTGCTTTTTAAAAGTTACAATCGATAGAGCATGTTTCATAGGTGCTTGGGTTAAATTTTCAAAATTTATGGGGAAAGTGGGTGTCAGGGTGGAACCACCTTGACCTCAGCGTGTTGTAACACTTTTTTTTACGCCCTTATATAGGTAATACTGTTCAATGTATTCCATCGTAAGAAAATAATGTATGAATGATGAACAATATATTTCAAGTGACGCCTTCCACCGTTCATCTCCTTCACTATAACTTCAACTATTTTATCCAGCAACTTTGTGTAAATAGTACCTATCTGCATAAATATTTTAAAAGTAAGTAAGTAAAGAATTTATTGCAATAAAAAATCATGTGTTTTTAACATATACATGTGCCAGCCCCTAGGTACTCCTGAGTGGGGCCGAGTCATACAAACGTGAATGATATTCATCATCCCCGTCCATGCTCAGAATATATATATGCACACACACACACATCAGTCATTCACACCTCTGCATAAAATAAATGCTCTCTCTATTGTCAAACGTGAGCAGCCACTCTTGCACTCCTTTGAGAAAACGTTCCCTATTTTTTGCCTCTTTTACAGGTTCGGGAAGTACATTATAAGTCTTCGGTCTTTTCAAAGGAATGACCTTTGAAAAACCGTTAATTTTGCCATTGGTAGTATTAAATAAAACTTACTTCGTAGTCGTACGGAATCATATCTATAGGGAATTGTCGGGGAATTAAATGACTCTGTGTATAATAATTTCATCACATTAAAAAAGTAAACATGCCTGACTGGGAGTAGCTTTAGTTCTTTGAACGGAGGGAATGAATGTCTCTACCGGTTTTTTGAAAACCCTAGCCCTTACCATTTTCTTTTTGTGTAAATACGAACTGCTTACATGCATTATAGTAGGCACTGCCCCAGCAGGTAATACCATAGCTTAATTTAGAGTACTATGCCAGCGGAAAAAATATGCCTTTTAAGGAAAGCGGGCATTTATTTCGGATAAAGTATATTTTTGATGAAAGGCATCTAACCCTTTATTTATGCTTGATAAGTGGGAATCCCATTTAAAAGATTCATCTAAAGTTACTCCTAAGTATTTAATTGCTGAAGCTCTGAAGGCTGTCAGTTTGGCATTGAACTTAAAATTGCATTAATCATTAATAGATATGGTTACAACACAAATTCTTGGGGCACTCCCGATTTAATATATACGGATTCACTGAAACAATTTTCTGCCTTCACACATTGACAACGGTTTTTTAAGTAGCTCTTGTACCAGTTGTGTACACTTATGCCTGTTATATTTAAAATGTGTCTTTAAATATTTCTTCAAATACTTCCTCCTGCCTAATGAAAGTCACGAATGCACTGCACAGCATCCGTTGCCCTTTAATTTATCCCACGTGTATTCTCCAATCAAAGCACAGTGATCAACAATCAGGGTCAGAGTATGGCAGGTGAGAGGGTTGCTGAGCTCACCCAATAGTACTAAGCCCTAAGTGTGAAATTCACACACATCCAGTGGTGGCCATTCCCTTCCCTTATTCCTTCTGTTCACCGCCTGTGTGATTTCCCAGGATGATCCCTGGTCCCCGATTGATGGTACACAGGTTGGGTGAAACTGGGGGTGCCCAAGAGGCGTCACCCGGAATCGAACCCGGGTCAGTAGCCCAACGCGCTAACCACTGGACTACCACGCCCCACTATTATCCCAAGTTAATAGATATAATAATAATAAAAAGTTATGTCCACCTCATTTTCATATCAGACTATCGACATAAGAATGCCGAGACTCACCCGGGCCAAACGTTTAAATGACAAACACGCTCAACTCTCCAACGTCAAACGATTAACCCTGAAAACCAACCTTTCCCGGATGCTCCCGATAACTGTGACAAAATGCGTTTTGATTTAGTCTTTTCTTCTCCCGGCCTCTTGTGTGTACACTCGCGCCGGTGTGGCGTCGTCGTCCTAGAACACCGCTCTCGGGTGTGTCATTCACCCTCGCGTCCTCCCTCCCTCCTTTTCTGCCTACCTCCCCTTCCTTCGCGCCTTTCCCCTTCCTCGCGCCATTGTTGGTTGGCCTGCATCATGCGCCTAAACTGCCGCCATGCCGCGAAGTGGCTTCTGTTCACGTTCGTGGCCGCGGGCGATCTGGCCTTCCTTCCACCACATCTCCCTTACCCCATCCACTCCGACTTCCCTCGCCAAGGGTTTATGCATTTATTTAGGACTTTGTTTAGTACAGTGCGTACTAATTTGAATGATAAGATATTGAACAAGCCCCTCGAAAATATATATGCTGTTTTTTTTGCAAAGATCATCTGACGATTTTTAGTAGGATATTTTTGCTGTATTTTTCTTGGTAAAAATAGCGATGAAATTTTACTCACAATATATGAAATTATTGTGCTATATATCGTTTATTTTTCGAGGCACAATTGATGACTAACGTTCAATTAATAGCGCAATCTTTAAAGAGTACGAGAAAAACTGTATGCGCTTAAAGAATATCCTATTATTATATCGTATTACGACTCAAAATTGTCATAAATATTTAAATAAAATCATACTATACTTACCGTATATACTCGTGTATAGTTCGACCTCCAATTGCTTGCCCAAAAATTTGGTTTGAAAAATTCGGACTATGTGAACGAGTGTATAGGTAAATGTTTTGCATCAGAACCCTTCTCTGAATACTAGTGAATAAAAATGGAAAGGAATTAGAACATTTAAGAGATTTAAACCGATAACCTTCAAATTTCTTTTCCTTTCCCGCAGTATTACAATCCCCTCCCGTCTTAGTATTTTTATGTCTTAAAAATCTTAGTACCTAATACGGCAGAGTTTTCCCCACCAAAAACAATTTTCCAGTAACTAAGAATGCGCCGTATCACTATGGTTCACTATCAAATGACTTAACTAATCATTTTAATTAAATTAGAGGCGAGATTAAATTTTCTTGAGGAAGCCATCCAATATATCCAGATCCCTCGGATGTTAGATTTCTGCCCACCTTGTTTACGATGAGGGATGAATAACAGTGCCCCGCTCACATTTTATCTAGGCCGAAGGGACGAAAGATGCTCTTGGAGAAGCCATACGAATCTGAAAGCCTTCCAAAGACACTCGCTGGGAGGCGAGCAAAACTCTGCAATTTAAAAGTAATTCGTTTTCCCTCGACAACAACTAGGAAACGAAAGGCGGATCAATGAGAATGAAATAATAATAATAATAATGTAAAAAGGATGGCCACCATAAAAATTGCGAAAATCGTCGAGAGGACACGAGCGAAATGTGTTGAACCGCGAGTAGGTTGGGGAATCCGAAGGCGTTGGGTAGTCTGAAGTAGTTGGGGCATCTCGTAGGGCGCCGAAAAGTATGATACTTCAGCTGTTTTACTAGAAAATGCATATTACGTGAAATGAAAGAACTCATCTCACTCCATCTCCTTTTTTCTTATTTTATAATTCTTTCTTCAAATGTATAATGGATACAGTCGCATTTTCAACTAGCTGCTCAATTATTTTTTATAGCGCCTTTCCCAAAGTTTAAAACATTATTCACAAGAATACGCATCAGGGTAACATCCTGGGTAGTTTCTCTGGAACTATTGATGTTCGGTGTTCACTGGTGAATATATAAATTAATCACCGGAATCTATGGGAGTGAAAACCCACATTTCCACCCCCGCGCCCTAGGCTAAGCTTTGTTGATTGAATTCCCAAACCGCTGCGAGGTAAAATGACACCACAGGCGCTATGCGAGCGAGCTCGTCGAAAATTACGGCTAGGACTCATGATGGCTCGCGTGCATGCGGATGACGAGAGAAAAGGGAAGACTGACCCATGATCCCTCCACGTCTTCATCTATGACTACAACTACATTTTACAAGGGTAAAAAGATATCCAACTTCCGCGATGCAAAAATGAGATGAATGCCCGGAGGATATGACCTCGTTTAAAATATCAAAATCCCTGGCGTAATCGCCATATTGTGTCCACAACTTGATCCAATTTAATTTCACATTATGAAATTAGTTTTGCACCCATTGAGTTAAGATACGATTCAATTGTTAACATGGAATGAGAGTCACATTGAACCGATTGATATTGAGACGAACTCCTTTGGCCTAATTGATCATCTTGCTTGATTGATCATCAGTGCCAAGCAGGGTTGAAGCGGTTCCCCAAATTACACCTAATATGTCCTATCAGAAAACCGCTATGATATACTCTGCTGAAGTTTGGGAATCGAACACGGTTCCTGGTGCCAATGCCTCTCCTCCACCTCCCTCACCCCGGAGCCTCTCCGCCTCCTGGTATTCCCCAGCATCCAAAGTACCGGTGCGCCAAGGAGCATCGTTTTGTTCGGGCCGACTATTCTTGTAATGGAGAATTTCAAGGAAAATGCGAACGGTAAACCTCTTAAAATAACGATGCGTGCTCGGTAGGCTTACATGTCACGCGTTTCGACCTAAGCCCACGTCAAAATTATTCTCGAGAATTTCTTCCATCGCCCATAAATTTAGAATGTCTTTTTTTCTCCATACTTAATGCACTTAACATCGGGAGGCGGGGATTTATGCGTTGAATAAATGCATGAGCGGTGAGTTCCCGTTCAAACCAACCATACGTGCCGAAAAAATATGGTCGTGGGACCGCCACGAGCCAACGTCTTGGTCTCATTTCGTCAACACTTCCCCTCCTGTCATTGTCGACCGCCGATCGAACAATAGAATCCCCCGAAATTAATGAGCGTTCGATTCAATAAATAATCGAAACGTAGACTCGTTATTTTTTCCCACTAGTTTGGGTCCTTTATCGAGCACCGATATGTACCTAATTACGTTTTTACTCATCTCCTTAATTGCAATGCAAATGGGAATGCATACATTTACTGCTATTATTCATCAGTACGGTACATTAGGCCACTGTGGACATAAGAGATTTTAATATCTATTTGCATGCAATACATCTCTTTAACATAGTCAAGTTTTGAAGCGTCCTCTTTTGGGTACTTGGGAGGCTGTTTGGGAAAGGATTGAAAGCCTCATACGGTGTTATTCCAATCCTTTTATCGTTCGATTTACGAAGAAATACATTTCGCTTTCCGCCGTATAGCGTTAACATTAAATTTATGCTCATTCTTTCTACAGAAAATGGGTTTTTCGATCTCGTTATTTCTTCTACTTTGTGCAATCTTTGTCAATTCTGCGCTGTTTTCAAGCGACCCGACCCATACCTAAAAAAATGTTAGTAACACCATCATATCGTTCTTCTCTTAAAATTACGAAGCGGCGGTCGCCTTCCATTTCTGTAGTTTTAATGACCAAATTCTTTTGGATCCCCGATATTGGCAGAATTTAACGTATTTTCGTGTGTTCGAGGTAAATGCACGCATGATATATCATGCTATATGTATCGTCACTAACGACGTTGAAGTCCACAACTTGGCATTGGAAACAAATAAATAGCGTGTTGCTATAATGTAACAAAACGAACATTTATAACCTAACTAAATTCGATGAATCGACCCAATTTGTACTTGTTGACCCAAATTGTAAGACCCAAAAAATGCAATCCTTGCATTGTTGGGTCTTACAATTTCCTGCTTATAACTGCCCGCACCATTAAATGGCTAAAAATGAAGAAAAAAGACAACATAAAAAAACTTTGGCAAAATGGGAATTTTAGTAAATATTTTATGGCAATGCTATTTGGAAAATTGAAATAAAAATCTGAGACCTGGCCTACAGCTTCCTTTTAGTACTTCATTTGACACCAGTTAGCTCCTTAAAAATATCCGGCTGTTGTACGGAAGCACTCACTCACTCATATTTACATTTGAATTGTAAGATTATGGATTTTCGTGCGCGCGAGGGAAATGCACGTGCGAACGCAGGTGTGCGTGCACTATGCACCGCGAATTCCGAGAGGGAGAGAGCGGAACTCGGGAGGAAGGAGCGATCGCCCGAGCACGCCCGGCGGCCCGGCTCTCTGAAGTGGGTTGAAGGTACAGTTAGTTAACTCGGGAAATCTCTTCAGGTCATGGGGACGTGGTTGGGGGNNNNGGGGGGGGGGGGAGGGGATGACGGCGTCACGTTTATCTCTAAGGGCAATGGTCTCTCTCTCTCTCTGTCTGTTGGAGAAAGGGGAGGGGGGCGGAGGTGAGGGAGGGCAGGGAGGGGAAATGGGCAAGAAGGATGTTTTGCTCCGGCGGAGTCATTCTCGAAGGGTTGAACGTCGTGGAGGACCCCAAAGGCATTATTTGCGTGTGGGCTAAGGCGACGTCGCATGCGTCGCTGTTGAAAGTGCGGCTTCTTCTCTCGGCAATCCGAGAATCCAAGATGAAGTGGCACTTGGCCTTCGTTTGCTGCCTGGCGGGGCTGCTGCCCCTGGCGGATCCGGCGGGATATGTCCCCAAGTGGAAGAAGCAGGTGAGCGCAGAGCGGGACGAGGGAGGGTCTTCTGGCCTTCGTGCTCGGAACCGTGGCAATGGACCGTCTCCAATGATATTCTCTTTGCTACGCGACGATTTCACGCTTGCCGCATTTTGTCTGATGCATAGAAGATATTTTCATTGTGACTTTCTTTTTCGTAGAATTAATTTAATTGCACTTATGTTAGTCTCGAGATTCCAACGGCTGGCTCGTGGGCCATTATGATTCTGTCCTTCGATAGGCGGACTAGGGACTCACTTTGTATGAGTGGGGGAAAGCATTCATCTTCAGATCCCCCGCGACTCATAAAGACTGGAAGGTGCGTCGTTTGTTTCCTACGCAAGGGTTCGCCTCCTCGCCCCCATGCCTTCACCCGTCTCATTATTCTGAATGAAAAAAAGTCTTTCGTGATCGGAAAGAGGGCCAAGTAAGTGGAGCGTCCTTTCTTCTTCCGCCACATGAGTTCACGCGATTTCTTCGCGAGCAAGTTTATCTAAACCTCAGATGATATGATTTTTTAACCCCTGTTTCTTACGCATTTAGCTATTCAATCCACTCAATGAAAAGAATGTAATGTATTATCGTGAGCCTTCTCCGGCCCGTGAGACTATAGTTATATGACATTTCATTAGAAATGTAGATCATAGTCGGGCAAAGGAAGAAATAGGGTTTTTTATTTAAAACAATAGTGACAACATAGTTGATTAATGTATTTCCTTGAGCGCAGTTGTTTAAAAAGAGTAAATCTTCCGACGTTTCCACGAGTGGCGTCCCGTCACAATTGGCGGCACTTCCAATCGCCCTCCCTCGATATGTAACTGAATTCCGCGACAGAGACATTTAGGGGGCCAGGCACGAAAAATAATAACAGTAGTTTCCGTTGGTTACATCGACATATGGATATCGTCAGATGTGATATTTCAAATGTCAGTATAAAACAGTCTAAAGAGTCTCTGCAATTGGGGCACTAAATACTAATTTGAGTTAAGTACCATTCGGGATCCGGGTTCGATTCCCGGTGACAACCGATTCTGGGCACCCTCAACTTCACCCAAGTCGTGTACCATTTCTCGGGTACCAGGGGTCATCCTGGGAAATCACAGGAGGTGATCAGAAGGAATAAGGAACTATGGCCACCCT
>LYUA01002133.1:172434-183471 GCA_002093875.1 Calopteryx splendens | reverse complement strand
CCCGCGACCCTTGGGTTAGGAGGCGAGCACATGCCCACCAAGCTAACCCGGCCGACCGACTATAGGGAGAATGATGAGGAACGACACACTTCACTTTGATTTCCGCGAGGAATCCAGTCTTCCGAATGCGCACTTCCTCTAGCTCGAGTAGTTTCGGAGCCCAACGCGCACTTCATGACATTACTGCCATCCGTCCGTCTGTCTGTGGGAGGCACCCAATGGAAATTTGAAATATTTCCAATTGTTCCCTAAAAGTTATCCGACGCCCTTCTCTCTCACAATGGCAGGAGCGGTGTTAACGTTTACTTCCGTAAGAGCAATGCCTGTGGCCCACGTGATCCTGCTTTCTTTGAAACGGATTTGTTTTTTACTATCTTTAAACAATTTGGGACATCTTCTGGCTGTGCTATAGCGAAGAAAGGGCTCTCCGTAAGTATCATGTAGCATGGCATGGCCTCAGCTTGACGATTTGTTCAGGGGAATGCAAAATTTCAATGCCGCGTACTGCCTCCTCCATCGTAGAACGCGAGCTGGACATGTTTCAAATTGCCATGGTACCGCTGACGCAATACTGGAATCCAATAAATGAAACACGTACCATATATGAATTACACATTCACCTAACAATGCAATATTAAATTAAATTTGTATACAATAAAATAAATGCGAATAAACAATTTACTGTCAATTTTTATTGCACTGCCCACGCACTTTTCTCTTCGACATTAATGATCTCTCATTTTAACCTAAGGATACATCCGTAGTTACTTCTGACATATTTCGCCTCTATTAAAACACGAAATTTTATCGAGAATGGTGTAGCTCTTTTAAGATCCCAAACTTGCTACAATGCTGTTAGATTGGCTAATCAGTCACAATGGTGGTTGACAATCATTACTTGTCTTTTCTATCCTTCACTGGAATTGCAATTTATAAATAACCACTGCGTACACGTTCAGAGAGCACCTCTTATATCTAAGTGTGCTGCGGAGAGTAAACATGTCCTTCCATGTGCCTACCTGGATTTCTACGGCTGAGTGTCTCAAGACCAAGTTCGGGAGCAATGAAGTGGCAGAGAATACCCCACTCTAAGTTATTAAGCTAATGTATATCTAGAGCAGATTGCGTACGCCGAAAAACCGAACGCCACTCACCTACCTAAGCGGCTGCTTGGCGAGATAAGCAATTAGAGGTGCGGGTTTCAGGAGTGTTGGAGGGGCATACACGATTGCACTCGAAGTTATGTTATCGGCTGAGCACACTTTTAACGTGCGTTGATTTAGAACAGTCTTGGTCCTTCATTTTTTGACAAAGGCACGCTCAACAAAAATGCAAACGAATCAATAGGTAATGATGGTCTAAATTCACAGTCCAACAAGATATCACGCCTTACGGAAAAATGATTACAAAGGCATGTTGAGCACATTTTAATATGAATGTCAAGTAGAAAATGAGAATGGAAAAATTAAAAGGGAAAAAAAAACTCATCAGTACTCGATGACCAGGAAACTGCGCAGTGCGCCTTAAAGTAGCGCCTCAGTAGAAGTTAAAATCCAAAAAATCGAGTAACTTCCGATTGGACGACGTCAAATTCCGTGCTGCTGCTGGACAAAAAACGTCAAAATAAAGGACACGAAGGTTCAATGATGTGCGACGAAATTAGAAAATTTGTGCATTTACTAATTATGTTTCGCTTCGCTCGTACTTTTTTAAGAAGATAAAATTTTAATCCATCCAATGGCTACGTTTACTGGCAGAACGCTATCTGAATATAAAGAATGAATTTCCGTTTCCTGCTCATCTTTTGTTATTAAATAAGATCTTTTATTCTATTTTTCTCCTGAATTGTCACGCCTGCGACTAAGCAAAGAAGATAATAGGGTGTTTCAGTCGCATTTCGTTCAAAATTGTTAGGGATGGTAGAGAGATCAAATTCAAGTGATCGTGCAGCGCATATTGAAAAGGGAAAAGAGATTAAACTTTGACGCTTTTTAAGATTACCAAAATCCTCCTCTTCCTATATGTAAAATAAGCAAATAAAAACTAATTTGCAAATGCTGAAAAACATAAGTGGAATTCTTTCCAAGTCCATAAAAGGATTCCTTTGCACCTGATGAAATAAAATTGAAATGATTCTTCAGAATTCTTTTGTTAGCTTCGTTTTTCCCCATTAAAAGAACTACAAAATCTTGTCCAACAGTTACATTTTACTAATTTTTCACAAAGAAACCCATCTCACTGATCTATAACCTATGATTAAAATCGGTGGTAGCTAGAGATAATTCAAACGTTTTCTTACCCAACTGTGAAAACTCGATAAATTAACATTCCGAAGAATGACCTTCGAACTACAGTAAAGTTTAGTTCCGGATAAGAATTTGAATGAACGAGTGCAAGGGGGAGAAAAAGGGCATCTATTCATTTATTTTAGTCTTTTTATTGGCAGAAGTGCAAATTTTAGTCTACGATAGTTCTGGTATATAAGAAAAGAAAATATAATTCCGCCGATTAAAAGTCTCAAGGTTTGATATTTGTGGCTCATGCATATGAATCATGAATGGAAATTAGTTTGCGTTACACGCGATAAGGGCATAAATAACAGTACTCTCCCGCCCCACTTGGCCGTATGAAAAAAGAAAACAGTCCCGATAAATATCAAGTATTAGGAGACGTGGAATGGTTTCAAATCCGTCCCGTCATTTCGGCATTCGAGTTTGACGAGCGATTTCTGAACCTTTAACACTGGATTGAAGCTCCCCCAGAAATTCCTGCAAGTCGTCAGATACCTATGGGCGATAAATGGATGAGTGAATGTATATGACGGCAGTCAATTAAAACACCAAACTGCCAAGACCTGAATTGATAATAGGTATATTCTCCTCAGAAATGCACTCATTCAAGTGAGTTCGCAAATGAGCGACTGAAAATACTGCAAAATCGGTACCTTATGCTTTCCGGAAATAATCAATAGCCTACCTTTCCACTACCTGTGCCTATTCTCGTGAAACTAGGACACCGCTCCCATAAGACAGAAGCGTATGATGTCCCCGATGTGACGCCGGTGAAGCTAGGAAGTGCGAGGAGCGCCTGTCGCGGAACGACTTGGAATTAATGCATGATATAAATCATGCTACCATGAAAACCAACCGTATTCAATGCTTCCATTGTCGCCAAGCTCATAGAAGAGGGAATTGGAGGAGCCGAGGGGACACGTAGATGCATGGAATAATTGTGTCAGAGCCAACGGAAGCCAGCGATGCGAGCGATGAATAGGAGAGACCATGCGGAATGCATTTGTGCCTCTTATTCCTCCCTCCAACGAAAGCCTGGATTTATTGCTTCATCGATGATTTTGACGAAGCAGAGTGCTTCCATTCATGGTCGGTACCTCTCGATTGCTAACTGAAAGAAATAGTGTCTCTTCGGTCTTTTACGAGGGTTATTCAACGAATGCCAGAATAATATTTCGTAATGGTATTTATATTTTCGTCCATTAGCTAATTTATTTCACGGCCGCATGTTTCTTTCTCGTAGAGGAGCGCTTTTGTTGAAAGTCCGTTTTCTAAATACAGTATGTAATTAAATCATGTCAATTCCCATACACTCTCACACACACTTAACCTTGTGATAATATCGAAAAAGCTCAAATCACTCAAAAGAGTCTTTCAATTGCACTACAGGCAATGGAATTTTTTATATTTCAATATTAATAACATTATTAAAGGGCGATCGTATCGCCCGTAACTTGTTGGAAACGATTCATCATAAAAGAGAAGAAAAACTTTTATTTTTTCCACAAACTTTATGGAAACTTTCCGCGAAAAAGTTGTTTCTTTTATTATTAAAGGTATTTAACAGCACTTAATCTGTTTTCCTTTCATTTTGTTTTTAATTAGAAGTTTCCGGCATAATTTGATTGAATTTATTCATACTTAGAATGTGAAACAGAAAATTTGTAATTCCACTATTAGAAGTGTGACGCACGATCCGCGTTTGGAAGTAATACGTCACCTTTAAGTCTTTATCCGAACATGGCGTGTTACGTCTAAACCAGGGACGTGTGCCTAAAAAATTTATTCTGGAATCACACATTTACTATTTCTCACTCTAAATTTTATTTCTGTCGCTGAAAATAGTCTAAATTTAATGAACAAAACAAGTTAGACCTAGATATCAATTTCTGAAACCAAATCTACTTTCGACGGCATCCGTAGTTCACTTCAAAGTCGTGAGTAAAACAAATTATTTCTGCTAAAGGTAAGAATTCGAAACAAATATTGCGGTCTTCACTATATAAAATTATTTAAAGCACTGGAAATCTATATTTTTTTTCATTTCTTCCCGAAAAATTCTCAGACCATCATCGAATAATATAGGCTTTGAAATCAAATTCTTCAGGTGAAAAATCAAACCAACATTCAATAGGATAAGATACCTCACTTCAAAGTCGCAACCAAAGGATATAACTTCTGCTTAAGCACAGGATTTGAACGGAATTTCCGATCGATTGCCATCCACTCCTCTTCTCCTTTGTAACATCTAATTCCTACAGTTGACGGGATTGCCAATTCGAAGTAACCGTGGCGCGAATGGAGCCTTCTAGATGTCTAGGCTTCTCTCTCCACAATCCCCTCTTTCACTCACCTCCTTCACCCGACTCCACAAATCCTTAGCGACCGATTAGAGAGTTATGGAAACGGTGGGCCGCATCATGGAAGAGCGTACGCTAGAGTCTCGAAACGTCTCCGCGAAATGGTTAACGTTTCAGAGTGAGCGTACGAGGCAAGATCATTCAATCTCAACCCGAGCTGGGCTTTCCGGCGTAAATGAGTGCCAGTGCCTCTGGCTATCTATCTTCCTACACCAGGAAATTAAAGACCGATAATTCCCCATCCGCAGACTCCTAGGAGCTCATTCTAGGGTAATACGTGAATGACTAAAGATGTAATGAAACCTGAGCGGGTTTGTATTTTTCCTATAAAAATGACAACCGGATGGAATATATTTTAAGATAATATTTTAGTGAAATTACATTATATCTAAATCATTTTGATGCACGATCCGTCTAATCATTATTTAGGAGCTGCATTTCACACGTGGTTAATGTCCATTATAAACCTGGATGAAACACAGCTACTTGCTACGGCAATAATACATCATATCATTTTTGTATGACTCTTTAATAGTCACACCATCAACTCAAGACTATTATCCACAAAGTGTGATTGAAATACGTTTATCAATTATGTAGTTTCCCGTTTTTAACGAATTTTTAGCCATTTTAAAGCTTTCATTGACTACTCCTTCAATGCAAGGATTGAATGGCTACAGGTCTTCATTATTATCTGTCAAATAATTCTTGCTCACATCCACCGCTCTTCCGTCTCCCTTGGAGTTTCGAATTTGTTTAATGCTCTTCTCCATGGAACTTTCATATCTATTCAACTTCTATCATATTCCCAAAAAAAATCATCGTGCCTAAAGGTGTGCCTACTCCGTTAAATTATTCCTATTACACAGTATTCCATTACAGCTTTTCCCCACTGTCTATTCTGTGCACTCTCACCTTCCCCAGCAACATGCTTTGAAGGGTTGTATTTCACTCTGATCTTTTTTCTCGGATTCTATTTATCCGAAACGCATAATGCTAAAAATCACAAAAAAATATGCTCACGGACCTCCTTTTCACGAGCTTACTTATTCGTATCAATATTAACTTGTACTTAGAAGTATTATTTCCCTCGTGAACAAGGGAGTGGGTTAAAGTGATATTCTGCGCAGGAAATACTATTTCATTACACCTTTATGATGCCTCTAAGGTGAGTGAAAAACACAGACTATAATTTCTCCCCTCGCACTCCCCTGCCTTTATATTCCGAGTTACATCCTGAAAGCAGATGAGCTACGCTGTACTAAGACGTAGATAGGTAGTCAAGGTCTCTATTCAATGGAATTTTATTTCATAGCCATTATATTTACGAAAAAGAGCATTGCGTATCTACACCACCCAACATCACTTCTTTGATATTCTTTTCGTGCCATTTTTTATGTGATTCACCCTTTGTTCTCTACCATTAATTAAATACTAAATATCATAAAAAATAATTAATTAAAAACATTCTCCATTCTTATTCCCTTATTTTATGAGAACAAGGAATCAGCAATAGTTCAAATTAACTGGACCACAAATACCAGCAGTATGGTAGCGACTCTTTAGTTTTGATCGAAATACTTTTTTTTAGGGATATATACAACTACACAGAATGATGCCGCCGACAAGCACAAGTGAAGGTCGACAAGAATATGAGTGCCTACTTCCCACTAAGCCGATTCTCAAGATTAGATAGTAGCCTTGTGGAGTGAAATTTTATCAGCAGATAAATTTAGTAAAGGAAACAGAAAACGCTATATTTCTTAAATTTTACGGAAAAATCAGTATCTTTTGAAAAAGGACAACTGTCAGAATACCATCCAATAATTTACTGCGCCAAAACATGTTGATATTACCATTTTTTAAACGTTAACCTAGATGCCTGACTGGCGTAATGAATAAGAATTGATATCACTTTTAAATTTCTTTTCCATTTATAATTTAAGGCAAATTAAAGTCCTTTTTTATAACTGAATCTTACTCAAATTTTAATTGAAGCTATTTTTGCCTGATCAAATTGGCACTATTTTCACCAGTGGTAAATGTTATCCCACTACTGCCTTATTTTAAACAGTTTAATGGTTTGGATTTCACCCGATACCAAAAATAAATTTGATTTAACATCAGTTAACAACCTTAATCTTTTCAATCAAATCATTACAAAATTCATGTCGCAGATTTTTTAATAAATTATAGAGTATCATTTAGTTAACTGAAATTTTGACAGAGCTTTTAAAAAATGGGATAAAAATTATTCCTTTGAATTGAGCATGTCAGCCCGTTAGCCGATCCCAACCACGGCCTAAGCTCGTTTGTCAACTAATGGATACAGCTGCTTCGGGCCTTCCATGAAAGGCACTGATCACGAGAAGCAATTATGCTATTCCAGCTGCCACCCTACTGTGTGAGAGCAAGTCTACGGTAACCAACCAGCGATAACAGGTGTTACGTCGTGGAATAATTTCACATTGTAAGTCGTAACTTTTTATGTTTTCCACAGAATATTTCTAGGTCACGACCCGGGTTCTGTCTCGGCGGGGTCGTGGCCAATAAAATGCGTGTTGAAAACACATTTTATAACACCAAGCCTGTACGCTCAATTTGGGCCCTAGATTAATAAGAATTAAGGTAGGAATCTCACTTATTTACTAAACTCCTTATTCCACAATTGCATTTGCGGTAAAAACTAGAATGAGGTTGGAAGTCGAGATATACGTTCCTATAATTCCATGTTTCATGAACTTAATTTGGCTTTCAGGTGAATGCAACAATTTTGTCCTACACGGGTTTAATATTTTAAAGACGAAAATATATTAATGCGTACAGCGCAAGGCTAGAATTTCTACACGTCTCTCTTTCCCAAGCACATGACCTGTTGCCCTCCTGGGGGATTCAAACAATAAATAATACCAATCGATCCAAACGATTTCGCCGAATATCGCGGAAGTGCTAAATCACATCCCGCCAGGAGAACTCCACCCCACCCGATCCGTCCAAGTCCGGGATTAAGAGTAGGATCAAAGAGCGTGAGACTTTCCCTTAATTATTTCGGTACACAGCGCAGGTGGACAACTTCCGGCCGAAGGGACAGGTGGCGCTGGGGGGATTCGAAACAAATAGAACAGATGTGCATATATGACGACGTTCACTACGCACTTCTATCTTCGTACATTCTAAGGAATTAAGTGTTTCACCCCGACATTTGAAATAACAAGCAGAGGCTTTAAACATTATAGGCATTATTTTTCTTGCCATTAAGAGAGCACTCAAAATATAAAATACTAGCATACCGTCTAGTACATAGGTACTACTAACTAGTTAATTTTATAGCTCATAATATGTTACGGATTTAAAACGCATTTTAAAATTTCCATTCCCAGAGCCCTATCTAATTTATTACACAATCTATTTTATAATATGTAGGTAACTCATCTCCTACTACTTTTACTATGATATAATGACTAATGGAATCCATCCTAATGCCATAATTAGAAACTATTCATAAGCTGCGCAGGTGATAGAAGGCTGATTTGAACAGATAGAAAAATAAAAAAATTGCCAATGCAACTTAACTGAATACACTCAACACGTAATTCCTTCCGGGGCTATTGAGGTAAAGGCTATCAGTGAGTTCATGGCCATTGGGATTTCAATGTTGGCCAAATAATAATTCCCTGTTACACGAATTTTTTTGTTTAACAGACTTTGAAGGATTAACTGTTTATCCAAGTTTCTAATTTACATCTACATGAATAAAGTTATGAATCACGTGTAGTAAAAGTGCAAGTGAAAAGCAAGTGCTGAATTGAGAATTAAGTCGTAATTTCTTTACATAATCTATTATCTAAAACGAAACAACAAATTTCTCGGAGATCTGTTGAATGCTCAGGATACTCCCCTGACATTTAGAATGAATTTTTCTCAGTTGGATGCATTAAAGAGTTTATTCTTACGGGTTTACATTACAAATGACAGCGACCTAAAATATAAAGTGTGCTTCTATCAGTGATAAGAAATTTCACAAAATATTTTCTTAGGTTATTTCAAGTCCACCCGTTCTTAGGATCTGGATAATCATAATATTAATGTTTTAGGTGTGCATTCCGAACAATGGTCCAAGAGGATATCATTGTAATTAAGCTTGGTTGTACTTAAGGTGCAAAGCAAATAGCAAGAACCACAATATTTAGAAATCGAGATGAAGGTATCTACTTCCAGAACACCATGCAGTTAGAGAATACGTAAAGCCTTGAATACGCAAAGCCAAATAAAAAGTGAAAATGTAAATGTTCATTAATATTCAATAATTATAGCACCTAGATTCAGCACAGTTAAATCCGAGAAGTCACTTTCAGCAACATATTTTACACTGCATTATTACCGATTCATAAATCTCGTTAATAACCTCTAATTTTACCAGATAAAGCGCTGATTTCTTAATCTTCCTCCGTTCTCACCCACAGCGCCAAAGAATTTCGAATTGCGTACCGCTATATCTGCCCTCAGGGAGTCGCACTATCCTTCCTTTAAAATGCACTACCGAGTTTCTCTGCACTCGAAGTGATGATGGATTGTAACCATTCATTGAGAGTCAAATAAGTAAAGCCGAATTCTCCGGGGATAGACGACATATTAAAGGGAGAATTAAGGGATCTAACTCCTAGTATTTTACAGAATTACACAAATACCTTAACCACCAAAAAATTGAAATCTTTTACTGGCTTTCCCATTTTGTACTACCTATGTCCCTTTGCTTAAGAAGGTTTGGGCTCGGAACTCATTTAATCAAAAGTGAGCTTATCTACAAACAGGGAATAATACCGAGTTGCAAACCTGGGAGAATAACGGAAACATCGCGCGTGAATCAACAGAGAAACGTATTTTTATACAATCTTATCGTTTATTAGTGAGGATATATTAAGGCCTGCCTCAAGCCTAAGGTAAGGGTATGGGTAACATTTAAGTTAGGATGAAACGTCACGTAAAAGACCGAAGAATCTTTTCTCTAAATGATTGTAATAAAAAAAGTTAAACAAGCATGCAATTTTTTAATGGCAGTTTGTGAAGTAACCATTTCTCAGCTACCAAGCTCAAAAAAAACATGAATTGGCGAGATAACATATTGCGTCAAGGCAGTAGTATAGGTCATCTAGGAGCATGTGACATTCACTTAAGTATCCGAATTAATAAATGAATTAATAAATGAATTAATTAGTAATTATTTTCATTAATGTCAATAACTATCGGTATTCAATTATATGTTTAATTATTTACCAAAAGAAAAAAAATATATTAGTATAATTTCGAAATTATTTTTTTTTATAAAATTACATACTCAGCATGCTTTTAGATAACTGAAATTACGTAAAGCTAATAATAGGAATAGCCTTTCAATATTTATTTACGCGTTTCTATACCTTACTCACTTTAACTTTATGTGCACCAATAAAAAAATTAAGCTTTTTGGAAATTAGATCTATCAAGATACATAGATATATAATTGTAGATACAAGATAAATGATACTTGATGACAAAAGATAACATTAAGTATATTGAATTAATCTAATTGTGACTATAATGAATTCAATTTCAATGACTGTCGCCTCATTAGTGAAAGAACTCATCCCAATATATGAAATAGGTCATTGACCACAATTTCATCTGCTAACCATCCAAATTGTTATGGATATTCTACTTTCCTCATTCCTAGATTCAAATTATGAAAAAGAGCATGGAATACATAAACGAACGATGATGATCCAAACGGCATGACAACGTGGAGCTTTATAAAATCTCGAAACATAAACTCATACGATACAATATAAAAACTTAAATTTATTTCAAACATATTTCGACACAGGCTACCATGTTTTGTACTCCATATTTTTTACTTCCAATTATAATTCAGAATTTGGTCAGAAAATTCGATTGACTAAAAGAAAATCCAGGCAAATTTTTTGAATAACCTGTTCAAAAACATTGATACAGTGATAATTAAAGAATTTAGACCTTGCATGAAGCATGACAAGCGGAAACACCAACTGCAGTTGTTTCTTCAAGTCATAATTCAACCAAACACACGGAAGAGGCATTGATCCATCATTTAGCGACCGGTCGAAACCTACCTACACCTTCATTCTATGCTAGTGTTTAATATTTTACTCGAACTCTGGACAAACGGACCGTCATGCCGTGCGTCTCTGCTCTCTTAACGGCACGAGTCCTTTTAAAAGCCGGTTCAGTGGAGTGAAACATGGAGCAAACGCGAATATTGGCCGCTGAACATGCATTTCAACTGCGTCGGATACTCGGGACTCGGTCGAACGCGACATGTTTGAGTTGGAATTTTAACGCGAGGCGCTCTAGAACAAAACCAAGTGCAGCAA
>LYUA01002133.1:144369-166676 GCA_002093875.1 Calopteryx splendens | reverse complement strand
AACCCTTCTCTCTGATGAAGGTGGTTGTGCAGCCACCGAAAATTAAGAAGAACAATAAATGAACAATAAAGAATGAAATACTATTTTCATCTGTGAAACAGCATGCACGTTCATGAGCGAATAAATGCGCACTGGCAAAGCTCTTTTATACTAAATGAATTTTTTCCTCTCATTATTATGAATTTAAAAATAATCTCAAGCGTTAATTAACCATGCCTTATTTTAATTGCTTAATAATCCCCCTCTGTTAAGTGAATAATGAGTGTGACGGGAAAGGCTGGATAGATTTTCAACTCCCAGTTGCTGTTCATTTAAATGCCTTATCGTCAACCTTTATTACATATTCTATGCGCTTCTTTTTTTGCGGAATCGTCCGGGGGCTGTAAAACGAACGCATTCAATTCCCTTCCATTCGGACCGTCGCCTTCCCCTCGCCTCCCTTCGCAAAGGACAAGAATGCCCGCCCGAGTAAAGTTCACGAGCATCCTTGCCGCCGAAGGTTTTGGGAAAACGCTGAGGGAAACAATTCACACACACACAAACACCAGTCCACGGGATGTGAATAATGCATGAGCGACCATTAATTATTTATAGAGACGGAGTGGCTGTAGGTAGGTGAGAAGAAGAAGTTAGGAAAGCGGAGAGAAGGGTGAGCACAAGACGAGAGGGCGAGCGACGACAAGACGAGGTTTTAAATATAAGCGAGTGGAAGCTAGAAACAATGGCCACGGCGGATGAATGCAAAAACGTCGGAATCCGCTTACGGAGGAGAAAAGTGATGGGATGAGGATAATTGTTTGAATTTTTCTTAAGCATTAAGCAAGAGTGCAAATTGCTCTGTTGAATTGGAATCAATGAGGCACTTAAAAGGGCACATATTAATGAACGAGAAGTTTCTCACTACGAGTTTTTATTTATAGTGATTACCGGCAATGAATTTGGCGTTCGTAAACTGATTAACAGCCTCGGTCACCTTAATAGCATTACTAGTAACCTTAGTAAAAAAAGATTTATTTTGGAATTGCTCAAGAATAAGACATTGCGAGAGATGACTTGACACCAAAAAATTTTAAGGAGCTCCATAAACAATATTTCCTGATTTATGAACTTTTTGATTAGTTATCCCATTCGTTCGGTAAACCATGTGGGAAATACTTCTTTACGAGCAAGTAGGTAACAATTTAACGGACTATATGATTATTTTATTACCGTTATATCTAAAGAGAGAAAATACCGATCTGTAGCAATCATGCTTACTCAATTTGCTCGTTACTTCAAAAACTTTTAAAAAAATGTATGATTTTATAATTTTGTTTAAAGATAACAATTTTTTTCAATTGCACCAAAATGTTAGCAAGAAAGTTACGATAAAAGTATTTCCATGATGAAGATGTCTGGATAAATGGATTAGGTTGATTACTAGCGCGATCTTCTTGGCTACAAACATTCTTGGGAAATCTTAAAGAGAGTATTGAGTACTACGTACCATTGTAATCAGAAACGCGTTTAGTATTCGAATATGAAAGTTATTTAACCGAATAAGGAGAGAAAAATATGGTCGAAAACGTGACTGGGAAATGCTATCGACAAATAAGTTAATACTGGTATGAAAAATGGAGTTTTTTTTCGAGTCAGAGCCTGAGCCAGTTAAAGCCCTTCAGACTCCATATTTATGTGCACACAATTCTTTATTTACCATGGCTTATCAGATAACTTTAACTTGTGGTTACGCCTCGATTAAATATTTTTGATAAATAATATGACCACTCACCGAATGATATCTGGTGTTGCAATACCGTTTTTTTTAAATGTATTTGTCAAATTCGTAAGCACGCCAAACACATGCTTATATAAGTACTATGCGGTTAAACGCTTGGAAAGTAGAAATAGGAACATATACCTACTCCAGATCTCGATTCGAGCTCAAATCAAACTTATTAAGGGCCGAAACGACATCAAAGAAATTCGACATTTGTACGAGATATTTTTGAGAGGTATTTTGGTTATAAGAGTCAAGTTTAAGAAGCATGTCAATGCAATACAATATGAATGACGCCCAAATATATCCTCGAGAATAAGATGTGGATACAATTCTATCTTTTCGAAGACCGAGATGAGACTCCGACATGCATTTATAGTGTGAGAGATTATTTCTCAGCTTTCCTTTTAGTATTTCTACGGCATTACGATGTGAATGCGAAAAAATCTTCAAGCGGAAGCTAAAACGCGCCCCATTTTTAAAGTATCTTTAGAAAAATGCTCAACGATCTGTCGTATTTGAGCGAGGATCTTATTCCCACAGACTTCTCGGCTCTGGCGTGCCATTAGAAACAAAAAAATGAAATGGTATGTGTTTCCAAAAAACCTAGAATTTGAAGGTACCCCAAAAAGGGTTATAGTTACTACGAAAGACGAGGAGGAGAGAATATTACAAGACTTCGTAGCTCAGAGATGTTAAGTGCTCTGCGAGAAACTGTCTACCAAACCAAGCCTTTCGAAAGAGGATCCTTTCGTACCATAGTAAAGAATTTAAGCGGGTCACAGATGTTGCGAAAAATATCAAACCGCTTACGTTCTTAAAATATAGGTCAAAAATAGTGTAATTTAAAATTAATCGTAAAATTAGTGTATTCTATAAACAGTCGCCCACAATAGAATACTTTTTCTCAACTTTTCAAGGACAAAAAAATACTTCCCTTTAATAACCACATTTAAATTAGCACAAAATTCAGCAATGCATTCCCTACAAAACCGCCATTCCTCCTCAACGTTTGCAGCTACAACTACAAGTACAAAAACAATAGTCATTTCAGATACCGCACCGCCTCATTTCGGAAAGCGGAAAGATACATATGTAGCAGAAAAATTAACTTAATACAACAAACGTAGTTGGTGCGCGCGTCTGCATTTTTCTAACAATAGTTATTTCTTTATTTATTTCCATGCGCATTCCCTTGAGAACCTTCCTTTGGCAGGAACACTATCGTGATAATGTCTGACTCCCCATAACGATGAAACGTTAATTGCATCAAACAAATATTACTTCACCTATTGCCATTCTGCTTACACATTTCATTACCAAAATATATCAAACAAGTATTGCGTATATTAATATTATTTTTTTATTTTAATAGACGACGCTATCCTGGAAGGCCCATAAATATAAAAATATCTATCACCATTTGTGTATTTTAACGAAAATAAACACACCTTCAGAATCATTTCCAGGCCGGAACTCTGTTCGCACTGACACAATCTGAACACCACATAGGGATTGACGACACATCTAATAAGGTAAGAATGAAACAATAAAGTAAAAAATTTAGAGGGAAACCCGGTGTTGTCTGATTATTATGCAGTTCTCTATTCTATATACATTGGGGGGTAAACTTAGGTACTATATTCAGGAGATTTACAGTAAAGTTCAATTGTATCTCGGATTCCGACTTAAATTCACTCACTTCCCGATATCGGCATATATTCTTGAGGTACTTGATACAGTTTTTCAGCAGCTACACATCATAAGAATGAGCTAGTAGGAATTAATTATCTATTTTAACGTCGAGAAGGCGTTGGAAAAGTGTTTTCAGGTCTAATGAAAGCGGTAGACTACAGAAACTAATCAACTGATAGCAGAAATTTACGAGGGTAATAAAAAGGAATAGATGTCTCTTTCACTGTGGAGGATGGCTAACCAAGCAATGAAAAAATTCTCACATAAGGCTTGAAAACCATTTGTCAGCATAATGGTCGAAATAGACTGATTGAAAAACGACATATTTAAAGGCAAATCACCAAAGGAGAAGAAACCTTAACCAGAATAGGTCTCTACGTATATATATCTTTTTGAACAAATACTCATTTAATGAAAAAAGTAATGATCGTCTTTTCAATTGTTGAATTGATATTTCCCGACTCACCCCGTGTTAGAGAGTATTTTCTGGAATAAGCTCGCCAAGTCATTCCTTGATAGACTCCAGTACGCAATTATCATAATTATTCCTGAGAAATAGGAAATTTTACCGTTAATTTCCGAGCTTCCTCACACTTTATCAATGAAACTATAAATAATGCACACAAAGAAGTACCTTTCTCTGCGAATAAATAATATCACAGTTCTTTTCTGCTAAAATATTATCCCAAGCCCACAAAGCGTATTAAAATAGGTATTAAAAGTAAAATATATTCCATAAGTCACTATGATCTTCTTCCAATAGAGGGATATTAATCAATGGTGATAGAGGTGATTCACGGTTTTGACTGTTCGTATAGGGGAAAAAATTTGAAGAAAGTGGTCAGAAAAAGTACGAAGAATGCTAAGGGTAGCAGAAAGAAGAAGTCTAGAGGACTTGATAAACGCTGTGAAACAAGGGAGCGAAGAGATACGTGGCAGATAAGAGAGGGGAGTGGGGCCGGATAGAACACGCGGGTGATTTCCTAGGGGTGGGGCGGTTAGGGGTTTCGTTGGTGGGGCGAGCGTCACAGTGGGAATCGGAGCAGCAGGAAAACATTACGGTACCATCATTCAAGAGTAGGGACAGATCCAGCAGCCTGGATAACAAATCGAACTGGGGGTTAGGGAAGGTGTCGGCGTGGGACAAGTCGTTCTTAACTGCTTGTCTCCACCCTCCCACGATACACATCCCTCCCTTCCCCTCCTCCTTCCCGTCCCTCTCCGAAGAATCCAAACGGAGTGGATTGGAGGCGTAGCGAAGTAGTTGCGTGAGTGGCCGGCAAAGGAAGGGTCTTGCTTCTCAGCCTCCAAAATCCGGGATAGGACGATCTTCACCCCGAAATCGAAAGGTATGTACGCATGTTGACATAGGCGCGTCTAAAACAAATCGAAATCCAAGTATATTCGCTATTCATTTCCACTTATTCACACTGAGGTGCCCGATCCGAATTTAGTGCAATAACTGTTTTCACATAAAACCACAATGATCTACTCTTCCGTTGACGGTGCTGCGTTTTTATTCGCGTTTCCACGATCCGTTTTCATTACCCCCTAATCCTCATCCTTCATGTAGCTCTTTTCCTCCTAGATAATTTCTTATGTGGTTAATTCTTTTCCTAATCTTTCGACTCATGAGTCATATACGAAAACATTTTTTTTTGCACAGTTGGTTTCCAATGTAACACAAACTGGTTTTTGTGAAAAATTAACATTGGTATCTGTGTAAACAAAGCGTGCATTTGTGATCTCTGTTTGGAATTTTTTTGCTTCAATATAACAGCGGTTTAATTTAATGCTCGATTAACAGTTTTTCATTAGAACTAGCATTTCTGTAATATTGCCACCTATTTTACCAATGAAAGGATGGGGTGTCATTATGAAAAGCGCCATTTACTTTTTCGGTAAATTGCCTCAAAATGACATGTTAACGGGTGATGGCAAGAGACAAATAACTGTAGTATCCTCCGTTTAGCTCTGCCCTATAGAGTACATTCTGACCGAAATTTCTTACTCTGTCGACACAGCGTCTTAATTGCCTTTCACATTCCAACCTTTTGCTTCCGGTTAGCCTAATAGATTTTTGCAGCAGAGTTTAATAACTTAGCGTTTTGATGACTAATATTTTTAAATTTAAATGCACATGAAAGATATGGCATTCCGTAAAAATACGACTTGTACACTAAAATGAGCTTGGAAACTTATATTTCTCTGTTCAAAGTGCGGAACATTTCATGGGAGCTTTGTACTTTTAGAACCAGAACTATTCAATGACCTGATCACTACTCACCACCTTAGGAATGTCAATCAACTCAATTCTATAGGATTATGAAAACAACGGTAGAGGTATCGAGACTTAGATCACGAATTATTTAAAATTCTCGTTTAGAATTTGCATTTGCCATTTCCATTTAACTAGACAGACAATAACTCCAAACATGAGGTAAATATAGTACGCAGACAAACGAAGGACCGAGTTTTTTTTTATAATCGAGTGAAAAACGAGAGATTGGGGGGGGGGGTGTTGCTTAAATAATAATTACATATTGACGCTTTGATNGAAAAACGAGAGATTGGGGGGGGGGTGTTGCTTAAATAATAATTACATATTGACGCTTTGATTAAACGAAACCGTGTGCTTTAGTTACCGTGATAACCTAGTTTCGATTACCCATTAGTTTGAATTTCATACAAGTAAAGGACGCTATTCAACTTATAATTGGAAACTTCTCCTTGATATTTACCTAATTGTAATAATTAACCAAAATGTAAACTAACATTTCCCCATACTCGCGATAAAAATAGTCAACCTAATCAGAGAAGTAGGCATTGCTTTCACCCATCATTCTACTCAAAGAGGATTCGAGCTCTAATCCCATCGAGGATTTCGGGATTTTTGATTGGAACGGCTGCACGATCACACTCACCAACTCCACCAAACGTGCACTTTATAATGAAAACAGGTGAGAATTATTCGCATCATTAATAAAAACATCAATTAACAAGATACTTTACTACTTCACGTAAGACAGATATTCCGGGGCGGTTCGAGCTAATTGTGTTTATCCGAAGCGTGCTCAGTGGATTAGAACGCATCCTAAAATGAGAAGGCGGATGCAGTTGCAGCGAGCAGGTAGTAAGCCATTCGAGCAATTCCAAGTGCATTCAATTCAGCGCTTCGTCAGTTTCGAGGGCATGACCCGAGATGATAGCCCCCCATCGACCGCGAGGGGAGAGGTTAACAAAATGAAATCTCAGGAGCAAAAGGAAACGGATTTGTGGAGTTCATTCTCCATGGGTTCAGTAGACGACACAGAAATGCAGAGTAGAGGACTTTTCAATATGTTGAATTGCATCTGAAAGCGCTGGTTAATTACCAAGAATGTACATCTTTAGTAGCCGAATATCTACTTTTTCACCACAAATGAAGAAAATCCACTGGTCTTCCACTTCCTCTGGTTATAAATTTTATATTTCCTTTCTTGGATATATACTCTTGATTTCATCCAAAGTGCATCAAAAGTGTTTTAAATGTACATTATCATCGCAGTTATTCATATTATTAGCTTAGGTACACTTATTTTAATCTGATAGTCAAACGCCTTGAAATGGGGAATACCAGGCCCTAAAAAGTATAACTAATAATCTTTGCCGTATTTCTTGCTAATTTGCACAGTTAAGTGTATATGGTAAATCACGCCAGCACACTAGCATGAACCCAATTTCTACAAAAACTAATTAAATAATGACCAAAAGCTTCACAGTGTTCTCCTAGGATGCAAGCTGAGATTGATATTGGAGGATAACTTACTCGTCAGTGAAAGGAAAGAATTGGTTTCGAGTTCAGGTCAGACAGGCCCACATTCTAGGACGCTATATTTTAAGCGACCCGTGACTAGAGCTATGAGTAAATAAGTCGTATTGAAATTCCTAAGTATTCCCATTTAATTCATGGCGAGGGTACTCTAGTTGGATACACATACGCAACAATATGCTATGAGGTTAATAAAAACGAAATTATACCGATGGTGATATGTGAGTTTTAAATGAGTGTGGACGATTTATTAGTGAATTTAGAGCCTGATAATAATGCTCACATAATCATCTAGTGTTTCCCATTTTATTTCAAGGTCGGGATCCATGAAATAACATGAGAAAAAATACTCACTGCTGGCTGCTATGACACTCAGTTTAATTGATCCAAATAGTGTAAACAGCATTTGCTGCATTTGAAATTTGACTGATATAACGTGACAGATGACTAAGCCAAAAAAAATTTCCAATAGCCAGTATTCCCAGAAAAACGTAAAAATTTATGAGAAAATGTGAATACTTAAGCAAAAACTCGAAAACGGCTCTTAATATTACGGGCAAAACATTATGCATTTGTAATAAAAATTGATGATACGTATCAACCAACAGGTTACGGTTTTTAATTAAATATAATAATTGCATGTCTATTTTCATCGCTATATTACACCAAGTTTGTTAGCTTACTCAAAAAGAAAGCCCTGGGAACGTCACATCTTGCTTGCTACTATTTAATATTGCAGGTATCACATTGGAGGAAGCCTTCAGAGGATTTGCGGAACACCTGCACATAATATTCCGTTGATGGAGTGATCCGGATAAAGAGCTTTTTATTAACCGGGCGTAGATAAAATGGCGAACGTATGGCAAAAGACTGGCCTTGATAAAGGAACAACTGGGCTGAATAAAGATTAAGTTTTCCTACTTCGATTGTTCGATAGTTTCTATGTACTTTGGGCGCTGAGTAAACGACCAATCTACGTCATAACTTCGACAGGATAAAACAGTAGGAGACTAAAAAGAAAATGAATGATATATACCTATAGGTATATATTTTTTTCTCCATTCTTAGCGCTTCATTGCTCTTGATTGGCCAACAGCAAATGCGTGCAGAGAATATACTTGATCCTGAAAAGACTTAATTTCATAGCTTACTAATCTACGACGCAAAATTTTAGCAAACTCTAGCACAATTAGAGTAAACACTGAAAGAGGCAAGAAGCAAATTTTATGGCATCCTGGCGCAGGGGAAGTAGAGTTAAAAATGGTCCATAGTTCAAATCTTACAAAATTCACTTGTAGAAAAGGCGATTTCGTTGATCAGAGGTCATTGTGGCGTATTTATGGATACTAAACCATAGATTCTCTAGCGTACTCAGCAAATTCCCTTGCTATAACAGAGGATAGCCATTAATAACTCAGCGTTCGCAATGCCAGCTATTACGCTGAAATCGTCCCATTTCTGAAATCATTGACCCTAGCAGCATTAATGACTATGTTAACCTAATTCGATCTAGGTTAGTATTTATTTTGCTGTATAAACTTTTAACCAAAAGTGTTTCCCATGCTAGGAATAAAATTGCAAGAATTTATTCGCAGGCAGTCACCTTAATCGGAAAAAGCTATTCAGCAAATATACAGGAGAAAAATATTTACATCACGTAAATGATTCTGTAATATTTAATAGTTAAAACGGTTACGACTTCAACCACTCTAAGTATTTCTGTATATTGGAAAATATTTGTGAGGGGGAATAATTTAATTCTAAAACTCCAACACTCAATGAATGTATATGCTTGCTCAGGATTCTGAGAGTGTGTTTTTATAATGCAATTAATTTTTCCAATTTTTGTAATTAAACACACGGTGAAATGGCTTAAAAACGAGAATCCAATTTGCCTTTTTCCCATTTGTAAGCATTGCATAGTGGCTTAAAAACGTAATTAACTATTTTCATTCATTTATTTACGCTTTTTTCCTACAAAGCAGTAAGTGAAGAAGATTTTCAATTTGAGTGAAGTGGAACCATGGCAGAGGTAATAAACGCCTTCCGACTACTGTTCACGGTCCTGACGCTGGCTTCTAGTTCCATATCCTATCCGGCTGAGACCCGTGGGCTTCCTGTATGGGAAAAGCATTTCGGCAGAGAATCGTCGAATCATTTCACCAACGAATGGCTAGTCAAGATCAATGGTGGGGAGGACGTGGCAGATAAGATAGCTGCTGGTCTTGGGTACAAATTTCTCGGACAGGTCAGTCAATGAAAAAAAATAAATTAGTATTTCTTTGTGCGATGGCATTCATTTAACCTTCAGACCCATTCATTCAAATAATTTTCATCTGAATACAAAATTTAAAATAGTAATTTTCACGTTATTCACAAAAGCAAGAGCTAAACTTTTCCCTACATACCTTTCTTGTGTATTGCCATTGTAAACCCTTAAAGAGAATTAAATATATGGAGATGATTCCCTTTAATCCCTATTTTCAACAGTGCCACTAATAGCAGCTTTCATTGAAATTTCTCGCTTTATTATGCTGCTCTGTAGTACATGCTTTGATTCAAATAAAATGAATATCGAATGAACAATTCAGTTCAGCGAGTGCTCAGCGAGAACAAGCCCTTAATAATCGGGCGAAAATGTTTGGCAACTCAAATATAATTCATCCATTCAACACCAAGGTAGCATAAGATAATTATAAAATTTGTGTCCTGATGTTCATGATTAGCAATTTCGTGGAAGTAACCATTAGAATATACCTAAAGAATTCATGAACCCTACTCCTCGCAAGATTCCTAGCCGTAAATTTGGAAAGCATACTTTGACGGTTGGAATTCTTTGGCAGCTGACCCTTTCCGAACCAGAAGACACCGTTCTTAGAAATACCACAAGTATGTACAAAAGGTTTACAAGAAATAAAGAGAAAGAAAAATGTCCAATTGAACCATGTACTTACATAAATTATGTTTTTCCAATTCGCTTCGCCTTTTCTCTCTTTATTTCTCGGCTTCGGATCGAATCATTTTCTCCAATCGTTATTATCCATAAGTGATTATAATAAAAAAGCCGTGCAATATCGTCAAAATACATCCTTCATCTGAGATACTACTAAAATCTCTAATAACCACCATCCCGACGTATGGCGGAGGGTGCTCGAACCCACGATTAGGTGGTATATATATCGTTTTGTCATTAATAACTTGGCGAGAGATTTCTCACACAAAATGTTACGCATTTAATGTGACTTTTAGAAAATTTCTAGACACTGGTTGTTTTCAGATTTGTCTATCTGCCCATGTACATGAAATAGGAAATATATTGTTAGAGCATTAGGAGCTTGAAAAGAAAGTCATTCGAAGGTAATATCAATGAGAAATTTAATTGGTAAATTGAAAAACAATAATCCTTTGTAAAAAAATCTGGGTACTATCAACACGAGCCTCCGCAAGGGCGTACAGTAGAGTGCTAGCACACTCCCTTGCGTAAAAATACAGAGGAAGAAGCCAGACGAGGGGATTGACTAGTATTGACTTACTAGTATTTCGCTCTCTTTGTCCGAGTTTGGTGAATTTTTTACAAGGGAAAAACGAACCCAAGAATCAGCCTGTTCGCCATGGGCTCCTTTCTTTTTCCACTATCGTTCGGAACTGCGGGACTTTATGTCCCTGATGCCGTAGGTGAAATCACTCGATTGATGCCCTGGAAATAGATTTAATCTAACGTTGATCCTCTCTCGGGGCTACCATCCCAGATTGCCTTTTATCTGTGCGATTCTTTGTGACATTTCACGTCTCTTTGTCACAAAATGGGAGGTTTTACTCGGTATTTTTCTAAATCCTAGAATCAAATATTTTTTTATATGCCACAAATTCTCACAACATATTCACTTTTGGCTGTAACTAAAAAGAATATCATGATTCATTCCCTTTTTTATCACTCCATTTCCCACCCAGAAGTTTCAACAACGCTAACTTCCTCAAAGCGGCAACGCAAAAGATAAGTTAGTGGCAAGAGAGATGCCATCAGGAGGGAGATCATCAGAATCAGCAAGAACATAATAAACAGAGGATAACATACGAGATAACAGAGGATAACATAGTAAAAGAATAGGATAACATAGATATAATAGGACAGAGGATAACATAGATAGATAAACAGAGGATAACATACATACTCTCGTATGTGGCAGGTAACAGTCAATGAGAGTCGTATGTCCGAGTTCAGATTTAATAAAATGATTTTTTTAAAGTTTTTTTACAAATTTCTATGCTTTTAAAAGTCACACTAAATGCGGTAGATAAAATAAGAGTGTACTTCCGTGACTCGGGCTAATCAAACAGGATTTGCTTTCTGTGCTGCAAAGTGAACTAGAGAGAACACTCAACTGACATGAACTCAACCTGAAACACGTTATTTACAGTATAACTAAACAAGGATGAATATATGTTATCTAACGACTCTTATCTTATGTTCTATATTATAATTTTTAATGCCAACACTAGGTCCATGCCTATACTGGTGCGACATTTATGCGTCAATTCCGACGCCCACAGTTCTTTCATAAAACTAACGGAAACCTCGGGATGTGTCCACACCACGGACTAAGAATACACAGATTCTCCCTACGGAGTGGTTTTCACTCAACTATGCTATGTCCTCTGTGATGAGACATCGATTAAATTTTCCAAAGTCTCATTTAAAGCTGAATACGCACATGAATTTCCTTCGTTTCCATTGCTGCCAATTGTTTTCCTTAGTTTTTTTCGTGGGTGCGAATTGAGCGAAGACAAATCGAGAGCTTTTATCTACCAACTCGAAAACCTGTTTCCGTTGTTTCGCCTCTCACGGTTTCATCTGTCGAAACATATCATTTTGTGAGCTCGGAGTCGTTCCCTCAATGGAGTGAGTAACTGTGAATGCCTTTCATATTCATTTATTTTTTTTAGAACCTTAGTCTAGCTTTTTATCTTGGATAAGGGATTTGCTCGTTTGCAAGTTATACATTGGCAATGTAACGCTAACTTCCTTAAGTTATCTCTTTTGAAATATAAGATGGTCCTCCTTTCCGCGTCATGTATTCCCTCTCTAACATCTCATCGTCAATCAGACAAATGGTCGTAAACCCTCAACTCCTCTTCTTAAAACGCAAAAAATATTACAACATCAACCTGAAAATGAATCAAAAAATGGGAGTTTAAGTCACTCCAGGCAAATATCGTTAATTAACTTAAATATGCTAATTAAAAAAACATTTTTGGCTAATTATTTCAGAAGAATCGTGGGCAATGCTAGCATAATGAGTGTACTGTGATACGAACCACTGAAGACTCAAATGTTAACACTTCTGTAGAAAGCCTTTATTATATATAACCTATAAAATTCATAATTATGGTTTTTTTTACTCGTATCATATTTATAATTTGTCAATTTTTTAGTAGTCATCTATGCTAATGAAATTTTTTGGTAGATTAGGTATTCAAATCAAACCGAGAAATAAATTATCTTCCTTGCTGCGCTGGAAACTGCTCCGTGTGTTTGAAGGTTGCCCAAGCTTAAGCTTATGGAATAACCTTCAATTCTGCCGTCAGGCTCTGAATTATCTCCTCTATACTCTCAAATCGGAAGCTTTCCAGGTTTTACTCAAGCACCCACGATTCATCTCCAGTCATCACAGTGTTGGGAAATTATCATATTTTTAACCTTCTCGATGACAGCTGCACTGTGAGCTGTTTTTGGCCTCCCAGAACGCTGGTCACTCTCCATGGATGTGTGGTCATTTTTTGAATCGGTTTAACTTAATTTGCGTTTCTTCTACGGCATCATCCCCAAGCACCTGCCGAATCATACGGACTCTTTCGGCTTGGGGATGGTCGCGCTTCTGACAAAACTTGATGCAGCATATCTGCTCCACACTTTGTTTCATCCTGAGAAAACTGGAAATCTGACAAATGCATAGTAGGTACAGCACCTCTCGCAATGGCTACTAAAGAGCGACTGACGCTCACGGCGATGGTGTGAAAATTTAGGCATGCACGTGAAGGTAAACCCTCTTCAATGTGGAAAGTGGCACTGCCTTCTTACCGTAGCGACGTTGTGCGTGAAATGATAAGATGGGATCCTTTGCAGATAGGCCTCGTGAATGGCATCATCATCACCGTTTTTCAAACCGAGGAATGGTTTTTAGCAGCTGTCCCAGCTATCTTGTCACCAGCCAACCTTTTCATCTCTTCATACTCCTTTGTACTGTTTTCCATCACCTGCCTCTAGCACTTTACGCTTGGCCTTCCTCTCTAATTCTCCCCCTCTGTTGCTTGTGCCGTTTCCTCTTGCCACCACATGGCAATTTACTTTATTCGTTTTTTTAAATATCTAGTTGCATGCTTTAGACAAATGTTTGCACTTCATATCCGGATACTGTGGTAGATAGCCAGTGCCAGAGTGTGTATTTGGCATTCGATTGTTCTCTTTTTTCAGGATTTGGTATTCTGATGAGAGAACTCTAGGTAATATTACCTATACTAACACTAGCTAAGGGTCACTAGAAAGGAACGAGACAAAAAGACGAAATTTACAGTTACTGTACGAATGATCCTTTGGCTGCATAAATCGTGCGACTCCTCTGAATGCAAGGAAATTAGCGTCTTAAGATCGCTCTAATCGCGCGGGGTTAGACCGCGGAAAGTGATACCTACCTTAGGCAACCCGCCTCGCTCAGACCAGATTACAGTGACACTATAATATAATATATCTCTCGGTTAAACGAAATAATAACTAAACCAATAAACCTATACCCACATGTATTACGAACATTCTTAATATATAATTATAAAAATTACATAAAAAATAAATCGTCATAAATATGAATATTAAGGGGAAATTCGAGTTTTTTCCAAAAATATTGAACTAGGCACGTGTTAGAGAGTACTGACGTGTCTGAAATTTCCAATTTCCTATTTTAAAATTTAAAGAAAAAAAAACAAAATTACTCTTAAATACCCGAACATTTTAAATTTTCGCATTTTGCATCACAACGTGACTACCCTAAATCTTTATACTTAGTATTTTCTTGTTTGCTAGACTTAAAACTGTTGATGAAAATCATTTACCAAAGAGAATTTTGAATGTCACAAATTACATTTTTCACATTTCACGTAACATTTCTTTTATGGTACCTTTCAAATTCAGATGTCTGAAACTTGAAAGTAATCAATGAGCTCCAGACATGAGCCCCCTGGCTAATCATTGAAGACCACAGATCAAAGTGCGAGCGTATTTCCAATTTCGTTTCCAATTTGATGTGATAGACCAATATCCCGGTGAAACGTTTTTCTGCGTGAATTAAATACAAATTTTTAATAACAAGACCCCAATGTGGGGTTAAAAAATCAAAATTACTGCTAGAAGTGCTTCATGATTTTTTTAGTGTCGGGTAGGACAGGAAACCGACCATTAAAATAAGGAGAAACCACTCTTATCCGTATAGTAATTCTGTTCCGTCATCAAGTTTCAAACAAGGCATCTACCACCTTAGTTTACTCTTATATTCTTCATTGCTTTCATTAACTGAATTCATTTTTATATGTCAACAATTTGTATTAATCCTCGAAACAACCTAAAAAACCATGAATTCATCTCAGGGCTACAGATTCCTGTTTCTAATGTGTTACATGGAATGCACGACGATTGACATTCAGAAAAGAGTGAACTATGCCATTGGAATATGGCTGACAGTAATATTTGGCAATAAAAATATTTGCAACTGTATCAAGGTAAATCCAAGGCGTGTAATGATATGGATTGGTCACTTACACATCTGCGGTGACTGCATTGATGCTTAAAACGATAGTGATGAAATTTGGTTTGGGAATTGTTGGAAATTGGGAAAGTCGGCAAACGCATGGTTGGTTGTCATGATTTTAAGATTCTCGACACCGGAATTTTAGAGAAGTGAAGAAAAAATTTGCACTGTTTTTATCACGATTTTATTTTAACTGCCCAAGACTTCACCTTTTCACCACCTTTGTAATATAGCGACTGTTATTATTTTTTAACCAGGTCTAATTCATATAGCATTTCTTAAAATACAGAAAACATATTTACGTTCAATAAAATAGAGGAAATTCCTAAACCTTTCGCCTCACCGAGTACTCCTCCATCGATTATTCTTATGCTGTAACTATATTTCATAGGTCCACAGAATAACTATAATTTTCGACTCGATATCTATGGTATTCCGTTTAACTATCTCTTTTAAATCGCAACACAAATAATCTTAGGGAGGAAAAGAACAAACTTGGTGATGTTTAGCATTAGGACCTGGGAACAAAGAGGTTAAGTCACATTTCTCTGGGATTAACTCGTTATTCATGGTCAAAATACTCCTAAAAACTCTATATACCCCTATCATCAGCCGCTTATAACGAATAATAAGCCGCTAATATCAATATATCCAGCATTACTGAACGGGTTTACACCATACCTTCTCGAGAGAATAGCCTCGTCACCATCACCTACAGTAATCACCCTGTAGGCTTGCTTTTGATAGGTAAAGGTAGACGTCATCTCACACTAAGCCCTAGGGTGCGTGGCGTCCACATTCAAGGTAGGGGAGGGGGAGAACCCTTTCTCTGGTCCAGTGGTGGTTTCCCGCAAGAATATGAGGACCGAAAATAAATAATTATTTTCGCGGAAAAATACACAATGCCAACAAATGTTGCAATTTAACTATGGGAAACGTTTTTAAAAAGCACAGTAATCACCATTTAAGGTCGGTTTGGTAGGTGAGGGTTTTAGAGCTCACCCAGCACTAAGCTCAAAGTCCTGTGAAATTCACAAATCAGGGTAATAATGGGGGCCCGTTCCGTTCCCTGTACCACCTGTGATTCCGCAGGATAACCTGGTACCTGAAAAATGGTACGCAGCTTGGGTGAAGCTGAGAGTGCCCAGAAAGCGTCACCAGGAATCGAATTCGGGCCCTCTGGTTGGTAGCTCAGTGCTCTACTCACTGCACTACCGCGCCCCTTGAGAAACATTAAAACATAAGACAGAAGATAATTAAGAGTGATATCAAATTCATTATTATATCACTTAAGTAGTAGGAATTCATTTTATAATTAAAATACACTATTCGTGTTCCAAGCAAACCAGGAATTCATTTAAAATTCAGAATTTCGGCACGAAAAAGAAAGTATATCCTTTGTAAAAGAATATCAAAAAAATTAATTCATTCCCAGGACCATCGGTGAACTTACATGGCAAGAATCGCACTTGCAACGAAAAATTCACACTGATGAAACGCACGCCCATCGAAAAGATCCACACAAGCCGGTAAAGAAACCTTATCTGCGATATGTACCCTTTGGACAATTCTTTTACTTCCCAGTTTACTCCTAGTTTTAACATCACTCGCTATCCTAGGCTTACTCAACGATACTCCGTCTTTGTGACAGCTTGAAAAGGACAGCCGCACAGCACTTGCTTTGTCCTAATAAAGTATGCATTAAATAACGAGGTGAAAATATTATGGCCATGCAACATTAATTTAAAAAATTGATACCATAAATAGAAAATGGCACAGAAAGCTATGCTAAATTCAGGTTGATTACTGTGACGAACTAAGTTTCACCACCGCAAAGACAACAGTTCCGAAGCGACTATGTGCGGCTAAAGAATGATAACAGGAGTAGGGAACCGTCGTTGATCGCCACCTAGAAACTAACTTCGCCCGGCCGCCGAGCGAGAGATCAGCTGCGGAGGATGCCAAGAAGCGGCTGCAAACTTCTCTTCCTCCGCTGATCTGGAGGGACGCGGGGGAACGGGGAGAGCATTTCATTTGGGCCAAGATGGAGGGAGGGAGCGAGAGGAAGGCGGAGAGGAGGGAAGCACGTCGCGGGCTGGGAGGGCTCTCTCTCCCGAGCTCTGAAATTCAGCACACGGGGGCATGCAAGAGACGCCTTGGGACGACCCACACACTCACGAACAGAAACTTGCGCACGTACGCATTCACACACACACACAGAACAAATGGGCCAACTTGCTTGTGTGGTCGGACGGCTGGGTTCGGGAGGGAGGGACGAGTTTTTTAAATAGAAAAATCGGGGAGGGTGGGCGGACGAATTCCCATCTTCTCTCGTTTTGCCTTTCATTTCTGCCTCGGGAAGGATCGAACGAGGCACGTCCGCGAACATTTTGATACCGGAGGTTTGATAGGAATCAACTCGGAGTAAATAAGAGGAAAATAGTGTTAGAGTGCGTGCGGTGACTCGGCGAGGGAAAAGAAAGCAGGGGATATGGGAATGAAAAAAGTTGAAATATTTTAAATCATTCTCCAGTGCTCCAATTATTCGCCAAAGACTCCACTTTTAAAAAAAATACGTCGTGGCGAGTGTGCTAGAACAGCTTGAGTAATTAATTCGTCCGAATGAATTGTTTAAATTTTTAAAATAAAAATAAAACATCAATGCCCGAATTTATTTTAATATCTTTCCGCCAAGTCTCAGTTAACCTTGAGAAGGCCCTTCACAAAACTGCAGAGCATAAGATTTATTCCCCAAGCATCGCTCAACAGAGTGCAAATAGAATCAGTGAGCAACGGAAATTAAATTACAAATAAATTATTCATTCACCCACGAAAATCATGCATATAGATACTAAGAACTTTGGAATAATCCATAATGAGTTCCACACAAATTCACGCTATCAAAGAGTGTACCCCATATTAATTACCGAGTTGCCCTCAGGTCTATAATAGACCCCTCTAATCATCAAATGTTGTTTTCCTTTTCCTAGGTGCAAACGTTACCGACATCTCATGCCACACTGGTCCTGATTTTGATCCAATTATGACGTGTAACCGAATTATATTATGAACCAGCTCGAATGGGTGGAATCTTTTCGTATCTGATTGGAATTGAAGATTCAAAAGCCTTTATTACAATTCATTACAATATCCGTTTCAAATACAAAATTCCTTGATGAACACTTATTAGCCGAGTAGTTTAACGAAACCCATTCCATATATTTTGTACGCACCGCGTAGAATCCTTAAGCTAACCATAAAAAACCTGAAAAATGATTGAGAATTTCACTAATTTCACTTTTTTTTCCATTAATTCAAGATTAATAATAAAAGAAGTTCAACCTTAAGCTAATCAAATCCAAATCCTAATCAAATCAAAATAAAATAAAACAATCTTAATTTAAGTTTATGGAGCGACAGCATTCCTTCTGGTAGAAATGAATAGATTTAGGTACAAGGTGCCCAAACGTTGGGGATCCCTCACAGTGAGTTCCCTGCAATCGCCTAGATGTTAGACCAACTCCGCCGAGGGGCGACAGTATTGCTGCCATTCCGACCTTTCTGTCGGTTCTGGCAATCAGAAAGAGCCATTGAACGTAAAAAGGGTAGCTTAATGGGGGGCAAATTTCACGAAGCAAAGGTAGTACCTAATGAAAGACATGAGAATTTCAATGGCTCCACTACCAGTCTTGCTCTCACGAAATGAATGACTGAGTATTTAATATCGGCAGCGTCACGCATTGGTCATCCTTTCAGCCACATCGAGCAGGAAGGCCTAAGTCGCCGACAGGCCGCAATTTCAGAATCCCCGCACCAGAAAGTATTACCCTAGATCTTCTGCTGTTGACAATTGGGCCCGGGGAAGGATTTCGTGCGATCGGGAGGGAATTTGTGTCCGCATCGTGAAATGGCGGGAGATATTTTATGATATTGTACTACCGGTTCTCTACCGATACGTCATAGTTTTAAGGTAGTTCCTCAATTATAAGCTACGATTCCTAAAACCTCGACGAAATCGAATTGGCAATGCGTGAATATACGAAAACAGAATAGCTACTCTCCATACACAAAATATTAAAATTTTGAGCCATTCATTTACTTCATTAGATGGCAATAGCTTTTGAATATTTCCGTTCAAAATGGACGCCAACTTCCTACTGTCACATATAAAGCTTTATTTGCCTATTTTCCGATTCAAGCCTATTAGTAGTTAGTGATAGAGAAATTGGATGGAGAAAACGATCAATTTTCCTGCCTGTGTTACGAGGATAGTATAATGACAATCTCGGATATCGCGACATAAGATGGATGAGTGGAAATACGAAAAACGGATCGATATAAAGCGAATTTGGGCTGTATATTGGTTGTGCTGGATGTATCTACCAAACCCCACACCGCACACGATACTAAAGAATTAAATCGGCAACAGCCGTCCATCCGACGATTTGTTTGATTGGTGATGGTGGAATTAGTCTTACTGCTAAGCCCTTCGGGGGATGAAATTCACATATTCATGGAAAGGTAGCTTGTTCCTTTCTCTGTACCGCATTCGATTTCCCAGCAAGTTTTGCCGCCCAGAAAATCATACAGTTTTGGGTTTTAGCGGCCAGTAACCATAACGCCTAGTGATCAAATACCCCTTGTCACAATCAACTGAAGGATATGTGCATATGTAAGTGCAGATGGAGCGTCCGGAGGAATGACCCGCCTTCGAACCTGGGAGCTTCGGGTCAGTAGCTTAGTGTCACTATGGTGCCACGCCGGCTTGCATGGATTCCTTTCAGAGAGATTTTTGTTCATTTAAAGACTATAAATGTTATGATTAGGGAAAAACTGAACATTTCAACGCTTTTAATACAGGAGAGAGGTGCTTAATTTTCTTACCTAATAGGCTGATGCTCTGCAATACATTACATAATAAAAAGTTATTTTAAAAAATGAAGTAATTCCATTTCATCATTCTCAATAAAAAAGCCGTTCTAATTACAAAAAGTTATACTTTTCAACTGGTTATCCAGAATCACTATTTCAACGTTGTCACCTAAAATATAGCTGACTAAAGTCGGTTATTTTTCCAAAAGATTTTTCGGCCAGGAGGTGATTTTCAATTTATTTTTTCTTTGAATTTGATTGGGAAACAAGCATTCGACGAAATGAGAGCATATACATTCAGAAGAGAATTTTCCTTAACCCCAAAAACCCTGATCACCAGGAGGCTAAATTCGCACTTTACGACGCAAATGCGAAGAAACGATTCGTTCATTTCTTATTAAGAAAATCTTAAAGGGTTGACGGAGAGACACCGACGCGACGTGACCATACGAGCGCCACTGGAAATCACATTTCAGTGTCAAAGCGTTCCGGTGCTTTTAAGCTTATCGCATCCCCCGGCAGTACACGCACATAAAAGCAATGTAGGTACTCCGAGGGGAAGGCAGGGGAAGGCGTGGTGCGTCGGGATTGTTTAACTTCTAGTTTGGGTAAATGATGGAAGCGCTGGAGGCGGCCCTCGGACGCTGTGGTTGCTCCTCCTCGCTTAATCTTGGCGAATCAAGATTAACCTACCACCGGGGATGCACGTACTCGATGAAATGCACGGCACTATAAAAAATCAACAATGGGATTTAAGTCACTACGCGATAACACGGTCCCTGGACATACTGCATGATAAGGATTTACGCAGAATAAAATACCTAAAAAGCGTTATGAATGGGAGTCACTAAGCAAACTATGTAGATAAAGGGAAAAATACCTCACTCGGCGAAGGATTGGCGAGAGGATGAGGGCTCGGGAAAGGTGCCGCTGAAAGGGGCTTCTATTTGGGGATTAGGGATATCCCTATCGCTAATGTTCGTTAATGAAGGATTATACAAATGGTCGCTACTCCGGAGGACCGGCCGCGGTATTCAGGCGCCGCCCCGGTACGATCACGCTGAAGCCATGGGTTTGTAACCAGCCTTGGGTATGGCTGCGGAAGCAGTTAATCAGCATTATAAATGTTTGAAGAATAATAGGATTTGGAAAGCTACTTGAATAAATGGAATGACTACTTCTATGCTTAAAAAGTAACTTAATTCTACATTTAATCTCTCTATCATTTTTACACTCTGTTTCAAAAACTGATTTTTACCGAGGCTCACTGTTGCCTCCTGTTTCATACAAATAACTTCTATTTCTATAAGTATAAAAATAAAGAAATGAGCTAATCGCAAACGGATTCAAATTGCTCGATGGAGGGGAAATGGCTCATAGTGAAAAGGTAAGGAAGGGGGAGTGAAGAAGACTATTATTACCTACGATTGCCCTTCGATCATTGAAAAATTAATATTTTAAATAATGCTCGAAGCGAATTCCGCAATCACCGTAACAAACAACCTTAGCAACAATGTAAGCAGTGTGGAGCGAAGTATTCGTGTAGTGAAAGACTGAAATATTCACATAAATTTTGTGCAATTCAACCTTCTCCGCACTTTCTCGATAGCAAATTTAGTGAGAGAGCTTTTTCTTATCTTCTTTTTATAAAAATAACCACCGTGTTCGTCAGATTTTATAAACAAAAACTGACAGTGGGACTGCCGGAAGTGTTCACCGGTTTCCAAGAAAATAAGTTAAAAACTCTTGTTCAATTTACTTTGAAATATTCTTCATCTAGTTGAATGGATCTGCCCGAGAGCTTTCAAACCATGGCAGGCTTGGTCCCCTTGTATTCACGGAGCACGATTAAATCATGATATTGTCATGAAAGACAAAACAGCTTCATTTTTCCACAGGCTTCTGAAGTCTGTGAAAAAATAAATTTGTTGTTGTTTTGTCTTTCATGATTAATCATTTCCACCAAGTAACGGGCGATACCATCAAAAATGATACTGTCAAAAAAAAGACAGCGGTCCCCTGGTAAACTCTTCTTTAATGCTCAGTTCAAACCACTGCGATTTTTTTTGTGTGATGTCGACGATGAAATTAAAACAATTTACAGTCACATTGCTTCACTTTTGTTGAGAATGACAGTGAAACAAATGGCGAAGCCCAAATAGGCAGCACTGCCAGAGTGATTCCATCATTTCCCCCACCCACGGACGGGGAGGAAGGGAAGCGACGCGCACACCACACACACACAGACACACACACACATATTGTGTCTATCTATCTATGATCTATATGAGTGAGTGTCTATCTATGATCTATATATATACGCGGAAAGACTGGCGTTAGCCGACACAAACATAGAACTACACATAGAAAAGAG
>LYUA01002133.1:103195-116570 GCA_002093875.1 Calopteryx splendens | reverse complement strand
GAATGTAACTTAGATGCGAACAGCTTGAATCACTGCATACTAGAGAATGAGAATTGAAAAATCGCTTAGGAAAATGAAGGCGACATCAGAGTATCAATCTACAATATCCTCACTAAAGTTCCCAAGGATTTCGAGAATAATAGAAGAAAGAGTTAATTCTAGTTCTGATAATAGCATTTACCTTGATAAACTTTTAACCGAAGTAATACGCCAATTTTATAACATTGTTCCCGAAAAGTAGTAAGGTATTTCTCCCTGAAACCAAAACAGTATTAAATGTGGAATTTAGAACCATAAGTATAATTTTAAACACACCAAAAGATATTCAAAATTATCGAAAGAACATTAAATTAATAACAAGACAAAGACTACCTTGACGAACATTAGTGTGAGTTTAGGAAGAGTACGGGAACATATATGTGCCACCACATCAAAAAGAGAACATTTACAGAAAGGGATGCAGGACTAAGCCAGATATCACGATTTGATTCTTGGTTTTATAAAGACAGCTCGACAGAAGAGAGTAGACCAAGATGAATATACTGAATATATACTTTCTTCATCAAGTCATTCATAAACACTTTCACCTTAAAGTGAAACTTATACCTTAATAAGATGGCTAACGTGGCCTTTTAAGCATGCTTAACCATTCTCCCAAATTTCTATATTAATTTTGTTGCGACGAAACAGTAGTTACCTTTGCGTGCACATTACATGCTGAGGTCTATAGTATGATTCAGAAATCAAGAAAATTATGGCCACGGCAAATAAAAAACAATAAAAAATTTGCCAGCTTCAACTTGCTTTCAGCGAAATTATCTACGATGCAAAAATATAAAATTTTATTTCCTCCTCCTTTTATAAAAGCTCCTCGCTCCTTTTATAAAAGGAATGAAGAAAGAAAAAACAGCCGCCGTTAATTTCTGATGATAATTGATGGCTCTGATTTTCAAAATGCTACTGAATCTACGGGTAAGAAATTTTGGCCATTGAAAAATTTTGAAGAGTGTATAATACAGTTACAGGCTTTATTTGCAGGAACCACACGGACGGGTACAAGAATGGTAAAAGTGAAATTTCTCCAGCCCCAGATTTTTTAAATTCATCTGCCCTCTATATTTCATCTTTAGTTTTAGCTTTCCCATTCATAACTGGATTGCATAAATATAATGGTCTAGGTATATATAACTAATTTTTATATATTAGCAATTAGAGGTATTTTTTCGTCTGTCTCATAACTTTTATGCATTTTTGTAAACTTTCAAATACTCCTATCTAACTTAAAAATATATGCTTAAAATAAATTTAATAACTTTAATATATTTTAAAATTATATACCGATATCGACTTCCTTAATGATCTCCTCATATGAATCTCCTGTTTAAACCACCCAAAATTTATCATTCTGTGCCGCAATATCCCCACCTACCGAGTATTCCTCCTTCTATCACAATCTTAAACGTCCCAAACCATTTCATCAATTCCTCCAGCTTTTTCAAATACTTTGAATTTTAATACCACAGCGTTGCACTTGATGACAATCACAATGAATGATTATCTTTAGGTAAAAATAACTTAAGTAAATTGGCACGAATACAACGAACGAGTAATAGTTTAAAATAGCAATAAGGTATCGACGCATGAATTTCTTATGTCTACCCATTCACCTGAAAGGGAAGGCATCTGCCAGATTGAATTGAGTGATTAGACCCTAAATCTCCCAAGAATTCTTTGACGCAGCTGACGCCGATGGACTGTTTTCATGGAACTTTAATAAAGGCGGCGTCTAAACCCCTAGCCCCTCACCTAATCTGCATGATATGAAAAACCGAATTCATCAAGCCTATTGGCCTTGATCCTTCGCAAAAAAAAGTGGAAAAGTTTTTAATTTGCTCGGAGTTTGCCATTATTAAATTCATATTGAGAAATTTTGTAAACTGAAAACAATTAGGTGTTATTACTACCGCTGATAATGGTGACAGCTTCAAACAGGAATATTGGATTTTAATATACACGCGTACGGAGCCAAACGCCAAAATTTGGCAACGTTTTCCATAATCTTTAACTTGAAAGTGCCTTCGAGTAGGCGTGGAGTAAAACGGAAAGAGCCGGGACCGCAAATGACAAACTAAGTGTGTATTTAAAAATACATATAATAAAGCGAATCATATTTCCATTGATCTATAAACACCAAAAATATTTTCTCGTCACATTACGCACACGATGATGATCAGAAAAAGGTGAACTCAACTTCAACAAGTTTCGAAAACCGAAAGCAGTTTTCCAAAGTTTTATCCTGACGAGTACCCTTCACCGGGTTTTAAAAAGTTGTCTACAGTCCCCAACAATTTTTTATTAAAGACCTAACCCAACATAAACGAACTTTTCTTGAATCAATTGCCACAACATGCCACTGTTAATTTGATAGAAAATATTATGGTAAATCATGTTCTTATACAGGTAACATCAGAAGCATTTTAACTTACATGCTGGCTTACAATAAAATCAATAAAAATACGAAATACTCAATCGTTAATGCGGGACTTTAATTCGTATTTTATTTACTTCACCAAAACGTCAAGTTTGAGTTCTAACATTGAATTAGGGTATATTTAGTGCCAATATGTAAGCTATCTCAGTGAGATGTTAGCTTCAATAATAGGTATAATGTATGAAGCATACAGCAGCTACAGAAAATTATAACAGATTATAATTAGCTATGATAATTTCCATAACCCTTCCAATAAGTCTATTATAGCGAATTACACGGAAAATAGTTCAAGACCGAAAATGAATTATATTCAAGCAATGATTTAAGTTCATTCCTGATAATTATTTATGAACTGAATAAATAGCACTTACTCATCTTTTTACAAAATTGTACTCTCCTAGTTATACAGGGACTCCATCAGATATCATTTAATGCAATATTCTGATAGCAATACAGTACGAAAAGAAGAAACTATAAACGAAGGCACCAAACGGTGGGCTTCCCCATCACTTGAATAAAACTTCCATTCCTAGAAATTAAAACGCCAGAGAGATAATACATAACTCATTTCATTCATTTCTTAACTCATCAAAAATTTCAGAATGACCAACGTGCATTAAAACAAATACACGCGACTAATGACAGTTAAGCTCATAATTACACCACCTGCATCAATATTGTTCTTTAAATTTGCCCAAAATTCCAGGAGTTGACTATCTACATAAAGTATATTTTTAAAAAGTCCACGTTGAGAAAAATCTTTTATTTCCTCAGCACACAATACCACACCGATATAAATGAAATCTAATCATTCCTATAAACTCCATTCAAGTCAACCCATACTATAATGGCCGTTAAATCTTTTCTATAATTACTTAAATAAGTAGTCATATGCTGTAATATATGCTATATTTTTTTCTAGGATGACTAAAATAGCGATACCAATAGCAATATGTTCAATAAGATTCGACTAGCTCCTGAGGTAACCAAGAATTATTCTCCTACCTGTGACAAAAATTTCTGTTTTTATTCCATAAGAAGAAAAGTTTATGCGTCGTTTTAAATGTTGTACTAACGTACAGCGAACATCTAAATGTTTAAAATTAGCTTTTATTTATAATTTTCAAAATAAAATTTCAGGGAAAATTACATTTGGCATTTTTAAGGGAAGCACATGTTTTTCTTTTGTAATTTACCCGAGTGTGAGATATCCTCCTCCATTTTTTAAAAATAGGTTAAGATAAATACCTTTCAACTGGCAATATTCTATCGTAAACTCGAGTGGTTGATAACTACTACCAAACTGTAGCGGTAAAAGTGGTCCCCGAAACCCAGCAGGGATTTAAAAATCTTGGAAAAGCATCAACCATTTACTATATTCTCTCCTAGCGAACAACTATCCATAAGAGTTCCTCGTAGCTCTAACTTTCGGTCAAGTGTACGTAAAATGGAATGGATTTTGTGTGCCTTCCCCATTTCCTTCATATATTTCTTCGTCGTAGATCACACACGTTCTTAAAAAAAACCAATTTATTAAGTCCACAGATTTCTTCCACCCTCCTATTTGAAATAGGTCACGCGGCATCGTATTCCTATCTAAACTCACTCGGCTCCGTCGTGATTCAAGGCGAAGCATATGAAAACTCTCCAATCAATTATCAGAGTAAAAAGTTTAGAACTAGTTTATACACCTTAAGAAACCCGCTTTTATTACTCGTACAAACGTTACTCATACCACATCAGCATACCTATGCCATACCATCTCTCTGCCTAGATTGCATAAATAAACTTCAGAACAAACGAGAGCTTTTCAATAGTGAAAATAAAGTCCAAAGGTTATCATAAAGTTTGAATGCTCGTGATGAACTGTGTCAACAATTTCAAGTTACATCGTGAGCGTAATGCGTAGTGTACGTGTGGTGCAAATTTCATTTCATTTGACTCAAGTATTCCTCCAGCGTAAACCGTTACAATTTGAAACACGTTCACTTCGCCTACGGCAAATGTTCGCATCCCCCACAGGTGTTATGTTTTTCATTTTGGGAATCGTCACATTTTAGTCCACTTCCACTGTCTCAAACGAAAGATCAACGCTCGTTATCCTCTTCGTAATGAACCTGAGGGTTTGTTTAGATAGATGAGGGAAGAGCTCGCATCGCACCAACTCCTATGGTGTGAGGAATTCATACATTTTACGACAGGGAGGTTTGTTTCTAAGCTGCCACATCCGGTTTCTCAACTACTGGAATTGATAAAATTGTCTCTCGTTGATGGCTTTCTGTAGGAATTGTTCAAAGGCATCACCCGAACCCTAGGACCCTTCAGTCGGATACCAAACGCTTTACTAAACTGTCCCACTAATCAGCAATTATTTCTATTATCGAAACTAGCATAAATTTCAAAGATAAAATGAGGAATTTTTCCCCTAAACAGGCCTTTAATGAGCGAAAGAAAAGAGATTTATAATGTTTTCTCTGCCTCTCTACGGGATGCCAAACTCATCAATTATTCTCTTTCCTTTCAGAAGGGTTTAGCTAAAACTCACAAAGGAAATTATATTTTTCATGCATGTACTTATTCATTTCCATTCGAAACGCTTCCTAAATAAATAGGCCGTTTGCTAAATTAGCTTAATAAAGCAGTTATAGAAGAAAAACAACTTGAAATTACGTGAAACTGTTTTGAAAATCTCAGAGAGGGGCACAGATTTCAGAATAGTTCTTACTGTCAGATAAATGCTCAGTTAACTAGAAACAACGGTAAATGTGATGTCTTAGAGAATAGCTGAGGGTGCAATTAATGAAATAGATAACATTCAAACCCATTCTAGTACATTAAAGGTTTAACCGATAAACTCATGACTTGATTCGTAAATCCAGCGGAGCTTTTTATATGGAAAGTCGTCTCCTGGAGGACCGAATACCATATAACCGTTCAAGTCAAGAGTTAGGCTACCAAAAACGTATTAACGATTATCGCTACACAAATATCGTAAAATCTAGCCTCGACCTAATAGGACAAGTGTTCTAGGGAAGCATATTAAGTTTTTCAGCTTCAAGTCGATGAAAGGTGTCTTTCACGTAATCTTCAAAACAGAATAGCTTACAAACGTCAATTCAGCACAATTCGAGTTTAATAAGAGTCAACTTTGCTTAAAAAATATTTATGCGAGATTTATTGATTAAATTTAGATAGCAAAATTCACTACTTTAAAACATTACCATTATATTTTACGGTTCGATCTTAGGTCACCGAAAAACAAACAGCATTAATCTTAAGTATAAATAAATTGAAGTTATGACCCACCAGAACAGAAGAATGCAAAGAGTACCGAACCCTGTACCTAGTATGGCAAGCATCAAAATACAACCGTGAATAATCAGCAGAAGAAAAGAATAAAATACTGTAGACAAACTATCGGAAAACCAATTTGGATTCAGGATAAACAAAGGAACGATAGAGGCCATACTCTGCCTAAGGATATTGATGGAACAAAAGATCCCAACTATGGGGCCTTCGTGGGCATGGAGAAGGGCTTTGACAACGTTGAGTGAAATACGATGTTCAAACTTCAAAAAAAAAAAATATGAATGGATGACAGCGACATAGTATTAATCTATCAACTGCACAAAAATCCAATAACCACAATGAAATTGAGATACGGAAGGAAAATAGAAGCAAAAATAAATAAAGGAGCTAGACAAGGATGCAATCTCTTACCAGGATTGTTCATTACATATATGGAAGAGACAATAAAGTTAGCAGGAGAAACAGGAATAAAAGGGATTGAATTGAACGGGGAAGGAAATAATATGCTTCGCTTCGCAGATGATATCGCAGTTTTAGCAGAAAACCGGAAAGACCTGCAAGCATCCTTGAATGCAAAGTAATAAGTACTTCAAGAATATAATATGAAAATAAATAGGAAGAAAACTTCAATATCAGTATGCGGAAGAGAGAAGCTGAAGGCAGACGTAGAGGGATTAAGGAAAGGAAACAAGAACCACCAGGGCAGGTTAAAAGGGAATTAGCATTAGATAGAGAAAGATGGAGAGCCAATGCAGTCAACCAATCTTAGGATTTGAGGTCTAAAGACGATGATCCTCCAATTTCCACTCGGAGAGTTACGAATTTCATTGACTTGTTTTTGCATAAATAGCTGTCAGCGATTATTTTCAACATAATCTAAAATAAAAATTAATATCAGCTTGGTACCACCGCTAATTAATTTTGCATTGCACATCGATTCCAATAAAAAGAGGATAGATCCTAAATGGTCGAGCTAATTAAAATATATTACAAATGAATCTAAGCTTGATTTAAAATGTTTAAGAGAAAATTAAGATGATAGAGCAGTCATGAAGACGCAAAAGCTGTCTCCCAACCTGTCTATGTAACTTTTACCATTTTATTATGATGTCATACCTCATACCAGTAACATTATAATAGTCTAAATAGAAAGCGTGATGACAAAGATCTCTACTGCATTTCTTTCAAATTATATACGAGCGCATATAAAACGAAGGACAAATAAAATGCCATATCAAATTAATCCCATCCTCAATCAACAATTGAAACTCTTCAGAAAGTGTTTTTAGAACCATCTCAGGTAAATTTACGTCACAGTTTCGTAGTTAGTATAAGCTAAGTAAGTATTCATAATTTAAACCAACCAATTGTAAAATATTTATTTTTCAAATCACCAATGTCTCTTAACATATCTTGCATTAGTGGAAATTAACTCTTCTAAAAATAGAATATTTAATTAAAACTTAAAGAAGAAATTCTCATATACGCTAAGATGTACTTCACTAATCTCCCAATTCCCAAGATTAAAATTCCAGCGAACCGTAAGAATTAAAAAATCAATTAGGACCGTCGTATTTTCCGGTCATTATATATTCAAAACCCTGGTTTGATTTAACTCCAGGTCATTTAAAAAAGGAGCATCAGGGGTGTCCTCTGGATTCATTTTTATAACCCTTGGTTTTACAGCTCAAATTTACATTTTCCAGTCCTTATTCATCTTGTGTTCTCAGCCAGATATATCAGCGTCTCGGGTTCCTTGAACCACGTGGCCCCCACTTCTTCAAACAATAATATGGAACGCTAAAATAGAATTACTTTCAAAAGTTTCCCATTGACTTAAAAGGTTTATTTTGTTGAGAAATGAAAATGCATCAAAATACAATTCAACAAAACATTTTCAGAGTAGGCTCAAGAAAAATGAATTTTATAATTTAGGTCAACCGCAACTTTGATCATTTTAATAGGTGCAACGCCCTTTTTTGGCTGTGAAAGGTGCTTTTGGAGACAAATTTCCCCCTGCAAGTAACAAACGACCCTTTTAGCTGTATTGTAGCACCTGGGGACCCTTTGTAATGCCCGTAGATTGCCAACTCTGCCGCGCTATGAGTTTAGCGTAATTATATGACGACTGGCACAAAACCAGAGAATAATTCCAAATGAACAAAATTACGTTTTACAAAAAAATTGTTAAACGGTAAATAAAAACACATCAACCAGGTTCCGAAGGTTTTGATGTAGGACTGCGCCGAACAATTCAGATAGATAGTACGAAGGGAACTTACGACCGACCACACGATACGAAAGTAGGTCCCAATTGGAATATTAAACCGTTAAACCTACAGCCGAGCATGTTCTGAAGCTTTATGCATATTCGTAAATAGCATCAAGTCCAATACATTACATCTTGCAACGTCCTACTCTCTCCCTGTGGATGAATTCGCGGGGAAGTGATCCAATATTTCTGGTTGTACTCCCGAGTTTTACTATCGATTCTCGCCAACCTTGAGAGCAAGAACACTTTGTGAAAGCGTTTTAAAGCTCTCAACGAGGTCTTTATATGCACGATACATTTATATATTAAAATATAAGAAGTACACAAGTTGTTTGAAATGCCTATTTTTTACATTTTTTTATTGTGAACCGGTTAACACTTCTAACGATTCTACTGTTATTTTTTGTTTAAAAAATTTGACGAACAGAAAAATTGTTTAAGTTAAGTCTAAAAAATAGTATAACAAAGTTTTACTTACCATACTTTCTTTCCGAGAATATCAGTACAAGGTGCTATTTCACAAAATTAATGTGATTGTTGAAGTCATTCACGGCAAAAAGAAGTACTTCGCTACACATTATTTAAATTGCTACTAAGGTTATTTGTAACAGCGATCACGGATTTAAAACTTCAAGTATCAACTAAAATATTAAAAATTTAATTCTCGAAGGGTATGCGTACGAGAGGAAAAACTACGAGAGAAATAATCTTTCTCGCATTCCCCTCTTTACCCTTCCATTATGCGCTATAATTCCTCCAAAGCGCGCCTTTAAATCATAACCGACATGCTTATTTCAGTTCTTCGAACTGCAATTCGTATTCATGCGTATTCTGAAAGCTCAATCAGAACTGATCCTACCCCATTCATGGTTTTCAAACTATTAGGATACTTCACTCCACGGATTCCGACACATGTGAAGTTTTTATACAAACACGGAACATACCTACTATTTCGTATTTTTGAAACAGCAGCAAATGGTCTTCAAAGCATTAAAATACCACAATTAATCATTTTTCCTCTAAATGAAGTATTTTTTTAATGCATTATTATTTACGTAACCCCCAATAAAAATACTATCGTTAATATTCATATTATATACAGTAAGTACGTATTGCGTAGGTTTGGTGTTACAACACATGAGGTTTCCTGGTAAATATCTTTCTCGTAGCATAATAAAGATTAAAATTTTGAGTAAATTAGTGCTATATACCTCTCTAAGAGAATCTGGATATAATTCGCTGAAGACTGATAAAAGAATATGTCATGGTGAAAATCTTCAACAACGAAGGTCAAAAAAGTAAAAACAATAGAGATCTGAATTCTATGGCAATGGGATAGAGGGATTTTACGTCCGGGCATTAATGGCAATATCCCTCTCCAGCGTTAGGGTTTTAAAGCTTTTGGTAAAAACAGCACCGTGCATTTCACCTCGGAAGTGCTTGGGGTTCAAAAGCATTTAAAGATTGAGTAATTACCGACTTTTAATAAAAAGAATGACCCAAAATGTATACTACGCAACGGATAACGTAGTAAATACATTTATAATGAAGTAAGCAATAATATTTCTGAACATTTATTTGGACACAAAATAATTGCTAATAAATGCTATTGTTTCCAATAATATTAAATTATTTTTAATTTAGACTTAATTCAAGAACACTTGTCTGTATGAGCTTTTATGCAAATAGCTACCTTTGTCATTATATACTGGGATTATTGAATAAATTCTCTTGGAAAGGGATTGCAATAGTCTTCGGTAACACAAACTATTGATAGGATGTGTCTTAAATGATCACGACTAAGAGGAATTAATTACGCAACAGTACGTACGTCCGAAAGGCGTAATGGATAGAAAACGAAACAATATAATAGAGATTATGCAAAGCATATCGCACAGGCTCATTATATGTGATTTCCACATCTTAGATAGCTAAGGGAAAATGAATTTTGTTAAAACTCCGCCTTTATCCATGACCATCAGATAAATTCCATCGTTTCCAATTCCAAAAACGGAACCAACAACGGTCAAAACATAGCATCTTCTAATGTGCTAAGAATAATCGCAAAATTGGTCAAATATTTGGTCAAGTTTCGGACTCAACTATCACAGACAGATCTTTACACGGAATAAAGAAGCTTTACAATGGAGATTATTAGCATAGACTTAGACTTTCCTACGTTTACGAAAAATAGGGAGGGAACTGAAAAAAGAGACGGTGAGCGGTCAGCTTATCTGTAGACAATATCACCACGACGCGACGCAAATGATGATGAGTTACTTTCCGTAACAATTAAATTGAGACAATATGAGGTAATCATTACGCAACGTTCAAGGAGTGCGGAGAAAGGCATGTGGTCAGCATGAGCGCAAATTCAAGGACGCATAGTGCTATTTTTCTGAATTATCAGTCAGAAGATATTTTCTCAAGTTGGATTAAACGCAAATCCGCCTCCAACTAGTTGTGATAGAAGTGTTTGTTGCGGTCTACCAAAGCAATTCCTCATCAAGACGCATTCAAATCTAATCGCCTGCAATTACGCATAGAAACGACGCGAGGAATTTCCCAAATATATTCAGAAACTCTACTGGTAGGTATTCTAGGAGCGATTTCTATGACATTCTTCATAACTAGGGTAGAAGCGATGCAAAAATCAGATTTAGTCTTAGAGAGTTCTTCAGAAAATTACATTACGCACGAATTTTTACGAACCAGACGAGAAAAATTCATCACGAAGACATCTCAAGTGATTACATTTTAAATTTTAAAAATACTAAATAGCATTTATAACTGGTAAATTTGGAGTTTAACGCATATGAGGTGCTTGCAATCCAAGGCAAGAAATATGGAAGAGCTTCTCGACTAATAGAGATGATTACATTGCTAACAAGCATTCCTGAAAGAAATCGCAGCACTTTCAATGCCACTTAATCGTTTGCTGGACTAGGGGGTCAAATGGAGGCGGAATGAAACCCGCGAAAGGCTGTTTATGTAAGCCAAGAACTTTCTGACATCAGGCAACTTGTTTTTTATGTACTTCAATCCTTCAAAGCCAATATTATTGTCAAGCGATTCATCAGAATATGTGCATCAGTGCATGTCTTTAGTTGTCTAAGTTCACTAAACAAGGAAAAACATGTTCCATTATATTGACGAACTATGAACAATACAGATCGTCGATAGGACCAAAATGATAGGGACGCACCTGAAACCGTTTTTCAAATCATGAAGTTTCATTATTAAGTCTTTGATTAGAAGTTTCAGAGCTGCTCAAATGTTATGGCCGGCAAGCACAGTTGGTGTTGCCACAAGGAATGCACTGTTGGAATAAAATGCATGTGATATGGCAGTGGTGTGGCATGCTTGGAATTGATACCAAATTTCCGGGGCCCAAAATCAGCCATCAAAGTAAAACTAAGGGCTCATTCATTTCCTTGCTTCAACGCTTGGGCTACTATTGAATCATCCCTTAAAATCATTGCCACAATATAAAATGAACCTTATCATACCGCCTTTCAATTTGATAACTATCACCAACGAGTGAAAAAAAATTTAAAAGCTGATTATATGAGGCTAAGCACCTACGTTTCCAATTTTTTCTAATGATTCGAAAAAATCAGTTACTAATTATACTATTTCTCTCCATCACAGCAGCAGTAGAGAAGACAAGTATGAAGCACGTACTACAAGAGAAATAATGCATATGATTGATTTGCTATGTAATATAATGGTATTTTCACGCTAATAGTCCTTTACATTCCCGATTATTTAATTCCTGGGCTACTAGTTAATATGCGGTTTATTAATAGCACAGTTCATTCGCCATATTGAGTTATGTCATATAGGCAAGAGACAATATTGTAACTGGAAATGCATGCAGTCAAAATGCCTGCAGACTCCTCCTAAGTTTCATAAAATACTGTAATTAATTCAGAGGACGAAATTTACACTATCTAGCAAACATATTCACCTTATCACCTTAGTATTACCTTATAGGAATATAAATAAATCTTTCATTATACGTTTAGTGACATTTCCATAAATATGAGAGCTAGTACAGTCCATTCAGTACGTTTTATTCACTTGTAAATACCCAGTTTGCATGAGCACCAATGAAAATCATAGCTTTAATTTGCATAGATCCAAGTAAATCACTGTTAGTTACGGCATTAATTATGCTTAGTAAATTGTTTTAGCTATGATTTAACTATATACTTAGACTCTAAACTTCTATATAGAAAGTCCTATTTAGGAATTAACACGAGTGATTCGGAGTGAACCAAGAAGTCTTTGATCACGACTTATTGATTCCGGGACTATTCCAATTTAAAACTTTTATGATAATGGTTTCTTAGGTATGTTAAAAAAAACAGTAGGAATTTGGGTGAATTCCACCGAGTCAACAGCAACGATACAGGCATTGAAAAGATTATTTACAACTCAGACCTCCCGGGAAGCATAGGTTCTGACAATGGAACGAGATTCACGTCGCAGGGCCTCGTTAAAATTTTAAGGAACACTGGTATACGCCATCTCACTAACGCTCCAAAATACCGTCCTCAAATGGACAAGCAGAGCGAATGGTGAAGACTACAAATGCTAAGGGAACTGGGGCAGTCGACTCGCCCGATTTCAACAAACGCAAAAAAAGCACTCTTTTACGAAATATTGCAAGGCGCCGAATTGCTTGACTGGAAGAGTCTAATATATTTGCTCATGAATAGCCATATAAATACGCGCTTCAATTGACTCCATCGAGAACATTTCTCGCACATGAAAAACAAACGAAAGTAGAAACAGTGTATGAGCATACGAGCCAGAATATGAATTTACCACTAGATGTTGGTTTCAGCCATAATGGGCTCAATGCTTGGGAAGAGCCACCGACCGACAAGGGGCAAACTAATGAGGATTGGAAAACTTATGTCTGATACTTTTTTTTAGGATCCATTCATGTTACAATTTTTTTACATAATTAACCTAAAAATTAACAGGAATCACAACACTTTTGGTTTGGACAGCCTACTTCCCCGGCACAATCCCTCAAAATTATTCCAGAGCGCGACTGCAGAGCTAAAGGCCACTCCAAAAGACGCCTTTAGTAGATATATACACACACACATACATATGCATTCTTTGTATTTATATATATGATTCTTGAAGAGTACTTCAAGTACTCTACAGGTACTGAGGAAGCGGCTAGACCGTCGAAACGTATAATTACATATGTGAGTGTCCTTTTTACGTGTTTTATTTCTATTTGAAGTGTTAGACTTTGTGTCGCCGCTCTCTAGCGTTTTTTC
>LYUA01002133.1:65861-80893 GCA_002093875.1 Calopteryx splendens | reverse complement strand
GGGGGTTAGTCATGGCTCTGGCGGGAGATTTGGGGGATGGAAGACCAGCTGTGCCATTGATTTTCAAAGGAGGGTGTGAAGGGGGGTGGGGGAGCGGGACAACGGGAGTGTAAGCCGAGTTGCACGAGTCCGAAAGGTAGACCTCCTCAAACACTATGTTCGCCCGTGAAAGGCGTCCATAGATTCGTCTTCGCCGCTGTCCGCTAGGGGGACGGATAGCGCAAAAAGCATCAAATCGATATATCGATTGGACGCCCCAAACGCCGCCGTGCGCTCTCTCTCTCTCGTACGCACACGTTAGACCATTCTTTTGCCGACGCCGACTGCCTCCCTCCCTCCCCAAGGGCGCTCGACGACCTACACATTCCTCCCCTATTAAGGGCCTGTTTTTCCCCCGTCACCCGCACCCCACGTCACGCAGGATATGGGGAGGGCGCGCGAGGGCATATAGGAGAGTAGGCGCCAGGCCGCCCTCTCTATGTCCGTCCTCCCGAGAGGGTTATATATAATTAAAGGCTTCCGAAAACATGCGGTTCCCCATAATATTTTCTAAAATACCAATAATTAATTGAAATTTCCACTTTATGCTTTCTCGTCGAGTTCTAAGGTGGGCAAGTTGTAATTAATTAAATTATTATATTATTTCGCAGTATTCGATAACAATTGGCGTTTTCCTTTTCGTGCGTCCCACCGGGCGAGCCTTATAAAGTGGCATGTCTCTAATTATTTTCATTCCAATTTTCTCTGAAAATACCGATAGTAATAAATGAAAGCACATGCCTGTTAAAAGGTCACCAAATTGCGAGCCTGACGGTACAAATTAAAATTTCATTTAGACCCCGTAATAACAATCTTGGACTTTAGCATCGAAATCCTGTGAAATAACAGGCCCCATCAACGCTACTAATCCAATTACTAATATTCTGTTTCCATATGGCTGCAGATGGGATGAAATGAGTTCATAAGGCATATTAAATTATATTGCTTGGGGCCATGACTGTTTATTTGAGTGGTTAACCCAAACTCGGTAAGATTGATTTGATGGCAATTGTTTAGGGGCTAAATATGCTAATGGTCCTGCTATGCAATATTCATAGTAAGAATAGACATAAAATCGTACATGTAAAAACAATAGCTTGAAAACAGAGTTGCCTTTCTCCAAAAACACACCCATCGTCATTTTGACTCTTTTCTTTAGTGGCCTCTGGCGCCATTTGAATAAATACATAGACTCCCGGGAGAGATCCCAACATTTTAGTATAAAATATTACATTTTCGTTAGCCAAATTTTTAAAATCGAAGTCATGTCTACTCGTTCGTTTTAAAGAATGGGAAGGCAGTGAAGCCACTCGCAATATCCACTAAAATATATTAAAGTTTCAAAAACTTATCAACGCCAAGCATTCATTATTTTAATCGCTGTGAATCATTTTAAACGTTTTAATTTTTTTAACCACAGGCCCAAACTTAGGATCCGTTTACGGTCAAAGATCAGACTGTAAAAATCACTAATTGCAACTGAAAGGGTAAGTGCTGTCGGACCTCCATATGCCGAGGTCCCGCTAAAAACCCTATTGACGGAGGTTAGGTATGTCAACGTCTATTTTGGATAATGGCGGGGCGGCCCCTTCGGATGACCATTCAGCTAACTGCGGGGAGTGTGACTAGCATCGGGTTATTAAAAAAAAAATGTTTGTCTATAAAAAATATCGACGAACCCCAAGCAAAAGTTGAGTCTAATCGATAGAGCACAAAAATTCTACATCTCTTTATGATCCTGGAAAATTAGAGGATGGAGCATTGAAAAGGTGTCTATAAATTGTTTTTAATAAAGAATTTCATGATTTTCAGTGAAATTAATCCTATATTTCAAGAAGACATTAGAAATGGTGCCAGAAGAAATTAGATTTAAGTGTTCTCTAGCTTTTTCCGTTTTTCCTTTCTTACCTTTACTTTACATACCAATTCGCGATTTCTCTTGATTATTCTTTTTTATTTTTTACCACTCACGAAAAAATTGAAAAATGACTCTGTACAGTAAACAATTACTCAGACCATGTATCCCACTAAATATGCCACATATTGATATTGAGATAAGAATTCTTACACTAATACTTGAAAGTACCTATTCATTAAAGTGTCACTTTCATATTATCAAAGAGACGGATGAAATAAAATACGTGAGTGCATGAATTACCTTCGATATGTTTCAGTTTTCACACCGGCTTCCAGTTTGGTAGCAATCTTTCACTGTGCAAATAAACATTTGACGTCTTACTGAATTAAGAATGCTTGGTGAAATCTACTTACTCTAATTAAGACAAATTACATTACAATTACATGAATTATGGTGGTGGAACTTAAGGCCGAGATTAAGATTAGTTTGTAGCATCTCTCAATTTTCACATCAACTAAGGCCTCTCTTGTCATCACATTTCATCGCTTAAGCGTCTGTCATAAATAATTTCGCGTCCGTCATCCGGGGTCTTCACTTGCGGTTTTTCTCGTTCTCATTCCCCTCGAAACTGTTTTGAAACAGCGCCATCATGCTTCCGAAGAGGTTATACCTTTTTCTTCTGCGATTTTTCATTAGACTTCTTCCTTTTCTCAGTCTTGGAAGAACTTCTTAGTAATTAGATTCATCCGTTTGACCTTCATCGTTCTCCTGGAGCACCATTTTTCCAATCTTCTCTTTTCTTCTGTTGTTTTCATCCATATCTCATGGCCATATAAAATCATACTCAAGATTTTTTATTGAGTGTTTCCTTACCTTCAATCTTGCTTCACTTGACTGTGAGCCGTCATTTCCTCAGTGGAATTCGCTCTTTACTTTAATTGGGCCATATTGCTACCAGGGGGTTGGTACATACCTAAAGGAAAACAACTAGGGACCGATCCCTAGATTCCAGTACCTAGGGTGCATAACCTAGGTACCATACCTTAGGGTAAAAATCCTTAATACCGAAACCTCGATAGCTGGGTACAAATCCTAGGCACAAGTACCTAGTAGTTAGGGATAGAATCCTAGGTATTTCTTGACACCTAGGTAAATTTACCAACCCCTTTTGCTAAATTCTATTTCCTTTTCGAAGAAACTACCGCACCTATTCGTTTTGATTTCCCAGAGTTAAATACATTTGTAAACATTTGTAAATCCTTCTGTCCTCTTCTTATGTCCTGTAAGTACAATTCAGTCAAAAACCATAATCTTAGTTATTTTTGGATAAAACGTTATTCATAACTCTCTCAGAGTTAATAAGCGCCCAATCCAAGCATCCCCCCTCTTTATTGCCACTACAAATATGCCATCGGAAAAACGTAGCATGCTGACTTATATTCCCGTGAAAGCAAACCACTGTAGCTTTACCTTTGATTCATTCATCATTCGACCAATGCATTAGTTGATGATAATGGATCAATCCTGGGAGGTGAACAACTTTTCCTCATTCATTCCTAGATTCCTGCTTCTTTATTTCTACCTCTTCATTGCTAATTCCAGATTTAAATACGCCCTTCTGGTCCGAAATAAGGCTGAGGATCATTCTTCGTTCGGTCTTCCTTCAACACATGATGCTGTTCCTGCCAACATTTTTGAATGGATTTTATAAATCCACAAATGCGATGAATATCTATTTACCCCTTTCCATCCTCCTTTTCATAAGTACTCTCAAGGCCCGAATCGGTTCATCTAGGGACCTTACTTTTCGTAAATCCTAACTAATCCAACTAAGAATTTATTTTCTCTTAAGTCTCAATCAATCGAGATCTAAGGATTACTTTTTATAAGGTCTTAGGTCTTAGCACCACTTATTCTAATGGTTTAAAATGGCATTATTGAATTATACTGTGTTCTTATGTTAGTATTAGATACTTTCATGGAGTTATGAAATGCCATCGAAATTTTCTAGTTGAGTATAGGTAACAGGTGATCTTTTACAACTTGGTTGCGGTATTTCTTCAAGCGTTTTTAGTCAACGAGCCAGTATCATCGATCCCAGAGGTTTTTTATGTCGTATAGATTCTGCCCATTTTATATTTTCTCTTTAACTGACTTCGTCGATGTGGTTTTCTTCTCATATTTTTTCTGCGTCAGAGTTCTCTACCAATTACAAACTGCTCCAAATATCCTTTCTATCATTTAGTCTTCTTCGACAATTAGGACTTGAACATTCTTGTCTCAAATTGGCCTACACCTTGCGTACAATACTTTAAGGTGTTTCTCGGGTTGGTTTCTAGCTTTAAGGTTGATTCAACCTTTCCAGATCCAACTCGGTTGTTTCGAACATGTACACTCAAGTCCTTCATCCATACTACCCTGGATTTCTTGCCTTATGGGTAATTTAATTTCTAATCCTTTTACGCTGCTGACCACAACCACGTTGTTTGTTTTTCTATTGAAAATCTCCCTTATATCGACAGTTTGCCTTCCAGTTGCCTTGCAGTATATAATTCATATTATGGCATCTTTCCTCTATTGGGCCTGCATCCATATTTTTTCAAACATCTCTTCCAAATACCGTTAAAAAAGCCAGCCTTATTTGAAATGCCTTCATTTTCTAACTTATATTTTGTTCTTTATTATTTTCTAAAGCTTCTTGGATATAAGTTGGCACTTGATCTTCGTGAAGTTATGATCACTCTCTAAATACGTATCAAAAGCTTATACCATTTTATACTAAATGCCTGAATTTTGGCTTTAGAAAAATGTAGTCCCGTTGACATTTTCTTCCCTCTGCTTTAAACTTCCGAGCGTATCTTCTTTTGGCAATGGTTGTCAAACAGATAGCTTACTACGCTAATAATAATAATAATCACTATCACGAGCAGTATTCCTTCAGCCTACCCCGTCAACACCAATTGAAAATTCCCAATCCCATAAAAACATTTCGGAAGATTCGGAGATCCAAATGTGGGAGAACAAAACTCGTCACAGTCGGTTTAAACCGTTCACATTTATAATGAATGTGGACACAGCCCATCGTATAAAGCTGGTCACGTGCTGCATACGCTTTCAGTAAAAATCAAGTCAACTTCAAATTATTCCATGCATCGTAACAAGGAGAATGCAAGTAATTCAAGGCGAGAGTAAAAGCAATGAGTGATCCTGGTTTTCGATTCTTGCTGTCATGCCGTAATAAAGAGAGAGTAAAAGGAGAATTACGCACAATAATGCTTGCGAGACTGCTACACGCACGTCGGATTAGTCCGAAAAATAAAAAAGGAAAAACATGCATTGGTGAAACGAAGAGAAAGGAGAGAAAATCTAAAGAAGTTCTGTTGGGATTGAAATCAGTGGTACTCACTTATTTGAAAGCTATCCCCATGATATTTACTCTAAAGAGAAATATTAAACCGGAGTTCATTTCAATGAAGGATATTTTCAGAAATAGAGTCATACGCTTCAAAAGCCAACCAGGACCTTATTATGGCCGCAACCAAACCTTACTTTTGATGAGAGGCCAACAAAAATTCAAGAAGATGAAACAAAATATGAAGATGCGATGAAAAGAGGAAACTGGAGAAAACAAAGCCGACAGCATATTCCAAGTTCAAGTAAAAAATGAGCATAAACATGGCCCGAGGAATCGATGATAGCTTGTTACAATAAATGGAAAATACCTACTGCAGTATATATTCAACGGACCACATAAATTAATGTCATAAGCACTCAACGGGAGAAGTATTAATAAAAAATACGAAAAATTGTATCACGAAGCACAAAAATGAGAAGGAAAGCTGTCACCACATTTGGGAATCCAAGAAAAACATCCCTAAAACTATTAAAGTGCAACAGAAATTCACATATACACAATAAAGTAGTCGGGGCGTCAGGTACTGAATGCGTTCCGTATCCAAGCAAAAAGTCTGTAGTTTTCCATTAAATATGATTTTAACTTACAGTCCCTATGACTAGGTCTCCTAATAAATATGAATTCGCAATCAATAAGTAAGTTAATAAAACGACAACGGAAAATGTGGACACAACAATCCTTTTCAATCAGTTTATTTACATCAATTTATCATTCAATCTAAATCACAGTAATCAACCCGAAGGTCGGTTTGGAAGGTGAGGGTAAAGCTCACCCAGTACAAAGCCCAACGGTGTGTGAAATTCACACATCAGCGTAATAAGGAGGGCAAGTTCCTTTCCCTGTACCTTCTGTGATTTCCCATGATGACCTGGTACCCGAAAAATGGAATACACACCTTGGTTTAAGGTGAGGGTCCCCGGAAGCATCACCCAGAATTGAGCCTGGTCCCTCCGGTTAGTAGCTCAGCGCTCTACCCACTGAACTACCACGCCCCCACCAATAAAATCATTAATGAAACTTAAAAAATGTTTTAGTGATTTCATTCTCACGAAAAGTCAGCAAGTTTTAATCCTTCCGTAAGCCTAACTTTTGTATCAGAGAAATAAGAATATTTTAAGAAAACACAGGCTAACTTTAAAAAGGTTATGATGCAAAACAGACTAAGCTAATGAAATCCTGTATGAAAACATTAATCTAAACTTATGAAAAACAAAAATTAAAAACAAAAAGTGTTCGAACTTAGATCGCTTTTACCGACAAGCTAATTTCGAGCTAGCAACGCCTTAGCAATCAGAAAAAGACAACTTGATACATCGGACAACGAACAAAGTCAAATTGGAATTAATACTTAGGAATCAGTATCTCCAGCAGAGGAAAGACAAAAGAGACAAAATTAGCAACCATAACAACTGATGACTATTTTTTTCATTTATTATAACAGTCATTCAAAGCAAACGAGTGCCTCAAAATTAGGATAGGCATGCAACTTCACAGAGACGTTTTTAGAACTACTACCAAGTGTTCCTTGTAGCAGTGGATCTGTGCCTCCTTGTCACTTGAATATTCATAACAAACCATCACGACCTTGTAGAACATTCCGGAATTAATATAGCAATAACATTTCATAAGCGTATTAGGTACTACATTGTGGATTTTTCGCACAGCAGCGGGTAACTCCGTTTAAGTCACATGTCGCGGCATATCCCGCAGTATTACTATGCATTTTAAAATATCGTCTAATATCCTTTAGCTACTTGGAGACCATAAGAAAACTTTTTCAACAAATATAAGACCTATCCATCATAGATAGAATTGCTCATGAATTTGAAAATCATGTCCAGCACCAAGAAATTCACTATGGGTCGAGAGGGTATATGTCACATTAAGAGGGTCATAAAATAAATCGGATACCGAGAGGTCATCACTGTGGGGCAGAAAGTGTGATCCTTGTGTTCAGTAGGCACAGAAAACACACACTTCTTTAATATACGTAAAACTTTCAATTATGGATTAACCATATGTTGGTCCATGGGTGAATGAGAAAATAAGAACGCATTTCCTGACCCTGTATTAAGGCTGTTTTTCAATGTTTAACTGCCGAAAACAACAAAGGAAACGGTATTAGGATTTATTTTGTGGAATTTATCCTTCACGGAAGGAATGAAAAAAGCTTTGTGAAATCCGCTTGTTGATTTTTTATTGATACGACCTAGGTTATGACACTCTGTGTCATTTTCAGAATATCTTTTGATTATGAGACAAAGTGTCGAAACCTAGGTCGTATCAATAAAAATCATTAAGCGGATTTCACAAAGCTTTTTTCGGATCCTCTGTGGTACCGCAAATTCATTTTCTCTTCACTGTATTAATTTTCAGGGATAAAATCTATACAATAAACAAGGTGCTCACATCAAGCAAGCATTTGAGAGTAGCATCCAAGTGCTCCGGGCGGTTTCGGTGTTTTAGTTTTATTACGATTCCCATCAATTGGAGTATCTAATTTATAAACCACATTTATACATGTACTTGCATTCATGGCTAAGCGGGATCTCGGATAAGAGATACACAGGTTAGTAAGAAGCACTTAGATGCGTAATTACCAGGCATACGAAATCATCCATTGAAATTAAATCCATTAAACGTTCTGTTGTTAAACATTTTAACGGTGGAATATAAATCCTCCATGTTTCCAGGAGGATGCTTACAAGGAGCTTTCCATTCTCGGATTCTGCGCCATTTTCAGGAATTCAAGGACCTCTCAGACACTGAGTGTGAGTGTATTTTCCTCGATGTCATGAACATATTACGCGTGCACGGCATCAAAGAAAAGAAGATTGATGTCTTTTGAGGGACTGCGCTCCGGGTGAATGCATGCACAGATTGCGTAAACTACGAGGAAAATCTGCGATTTGCAGAAGAAACAAATATAACACAAAAAAACCGAAACTCATAACACACCTAGTGGCACTGAAGCCCGCTTAAGACAATATGTACGACATTAAATTGTTCGTAGACGTGGAAATCGAGTTGTCTTCATCAAAGATTATCACTGATGACGATTGTGGGAGATCCACTTCGATCCACTACGAATAATATTTCAGTGTTTTTCTTTGGAGGTAATATCTACAAAACTCCACGAAAACCTTTAAAACGGTAACGCCCTATCCTATTCATCTGCGTTACTATTATATTTTTTTCCTTTTTCATTCACAATTAATAATCCTTATATTGTATTTCCTCATTTCTCCTTTTCTAGATTTCAGAATTAAAGCTATTCATTTTTACATTGATGACTTCATTTTTATATTAAGATATTTCTCCTTAAAGGCGTATGCTGTGCTCCTCGACCCATTCGCTATCCTAGACTTTACGCGCCCCCCTCCAATTTCTTCTCCGAACGTAAATGAAAGTTTGCGGGGTCTGTTTAAAAACAATCCGACCTGCGGCCGGGAAAAAACGTGTTGAGTACCTGACGGGTTTGGGTATCAAATCCCCCTCAAACCACACCCCTTGCGCCTCCACACGCAATAAGCCCACCGATCCTTCGACTGCTGGAAACACTTCGGAGTGGCCTTTAGCTCCGCCGTCGCGTTCTGCTTCTTCTCCCCTTTCTACTCTGAGATAGGGTCGTACCCGTACACCCATGATAATTCTCCAGTTACGATAGTGTTGAGACACTGAGGATCGGTGCTGACTGTGTCCAGCATGTCTTGCGCTAAGTCAAGATGGAGCTGTTTCTCTTCATGTTTCAGTAGCTTGGGCGCACATTTCACAGCCACTCGGTGCATGTCAAATTTCTCCTGCAAAAATTTGCATGTTCGTAATCCCAACCTTGTCACCGATTTCCTATATTGTCAAACGTCGATCTTCCATTATCACATTTTGCTCCTTCTCGACGACATACACTGTGAGCACTGGGTTTCCGGTCTCCCAGGACGCTGGTCACTCTCCACGGATGTGTGGCCATTTTTTGAATCGATTGAACCACTCCTTCATTTGGGTTTCCCACATGGCATCATCCCCGAAAAACCAGCCGAATCATGCGAATTGTTTCGCCTTTGGGATCGCCAAGGTTTTGAAAAAACTTGATGCAGGATCTCTGCTCTCCACGTTCTGTCATCACGAGAATACAGGAAATCTGACAAATACGTAGAACAGCACCTCACGCATTGGCTACCAAAGGCGATGGTGTGAAAATGTAGGCATGCACATGAAGGTAAACCCTCTTCAAAGTGGAAAGTCATTACTTTGCGCATAGAAATTTTAGGTCATCTTCCTTTTCAGGCAGACCTCATATGCCACCGAAGCAGCGTATATTTCCAAGAAAAGAAAAAAAAACATCGGGGTCATGCAATCATCACTGTGCATTAGGAAAACCTCTCTAACTTATATTAGTTTCCAAATTCATTCTCTACATAATCTTAAATTGCTATGCAACACCGTTACATATTTCAGCCTGGTCCACGCAGTTTCAATTGCATATTTCCGGATTTCGTCTCATAATGTCACCTCGCGAGGTCGAAGAAATCGAACGCGGTTCATCGTCAATTAGGATAAAAGAGTATTGGTCTGTCAAGTACTTTTAAAAGGAGACATGAATGTTATTTGTGCGTGAACGAATAATGACATAACCTACACACCGAGAGTGAAAGGGTTCCCAGTTTTAAATTAAACTCCAAGCACTTCAACCTAATTCCCGAAATATAAATTCTTGTGCAGAATTACGGAAGATTAAAAAGTGCAATTTTTTTTTATAATTTAAAAGAACGACCAAGGTTTCGATGTGATTCATCATCACCTGATGATGATGAATCACATCACAGGTGATGATGATGTATCACATCGAAACCTAGGTCGTTCTTTTAAATTTCAAAAAATGTGAAAAATTGCACTTTTTAATCTTTCGTAAAGTTTAAATTTCACTCCATCTCGCCCGAGTCTTCGGAATTTAATCTTGTGCAGAATGTCAACCCTTTTAGTCTCAGACGGTATTACAGAAGTTAGCTAATAGTTTTGATAGGTCGCATAACGTTTCAAATTCTACGGTTTCCTCTCAACGCACCTGACTTAACTCCAAGTTTAACATTCTCTTCAACTAACAGGTAAAACGCACTAAAAGAAGCATTGATTAGTGCTTCAGAATTCATGCATTCTATTTAATTTTAACACGCCTGAATTGCAAAAATGAATACCTATCGATTTTAATTTAACAATAGACTCTATTCTTCAGCTCCTTATATTTTTATGTATATGGATGCACAAGTCATTAATAGGGAGAAATACATTTTGCATTCCCAAGGTGGTCAAGAGAAATCCCGGAACTTATAGAAATTAATGAAGCTAGAACTATGCCACTCCTTAAGGTTAATATTCAAGTCCAGCCTATTATATTTATTCCCATTACGTAAAATGTTAAATTCATTCTATACAAACTAAAGAAGGTCAGGAATTAAAGATCAATAACTTGATTATCATTTTCAATTTCTTATTGGACGAACTTCATTTTTTTTTTCTTTTCCACGGCTTTAAGACATTGGTAACCACGTAAGAAAAAGTAGTACGTTCGAAACTTAAATGATCGGTTCCTTGAGCTCCTAGAGAAAGGTATACCGAAGTGAAGTGAGTAAATCTGTCTGACCTGTTCAGGACGGGACGTCCCCAAGGCTTGATTCTACGCCACCAATGAGTATTATCCTATAGAAAGCACTTCCAGGCATGGCATGAATATCTTTTTAACTTAAATACCGTGTCTCTGCATGTCCGGCGTCATCAAGACGAACCCTGGACCAAAATACATATATCTTCAACCGTAACACCCGGTCCAACTCGAGAGAGAAACCGGGTGATTTTAATCTCACGTCCAACGACACATGGCGCGAAACGGTGTACGTGTTTGTGACCGAGATGTGGATGAATACATCAATCATGGATGAAAATATCCTCGGTGACCGTTATAATATCTACAGAAGGGACATGCCTAGTGTTTGCAGGGAGAGAGTGAAAGGAAGGCGGGGATGGGCTAGCCGCCGTCACCACGGATATCCCTTCACTCACAGTCACATGGCATCCCCTTCAATCCTACGGCAAATCCTTCTGTGACCAAGCTTCGCCTCAGCACTAGCTCTCAGACCTAGTTAAACGTCAATCCACCTTTTTTGTAATCACTATTCCGTACTATTCTAACCCCCCTAGCGCCTCGCCCCCCCTGCTAGCAGAAGCTTTGATGCAGCTTCGCATGGAAATATTTGTAATCCTTGCTGCTTCGCTCATTTGATCTCAATCAGTTCCTAGCCTCTGAGAAATACATCTTTCATGACTAGTGTGGATCACCCCGCCACGGAATCAGCAGTGGCATGCATACAATGATTCGCGATAGTGTTCCTGAATCAGCATTGTATTGGGTTCCATTGCAGCGCGAAAGTTTAACAGCGGGTCTAGCATTTTCGCAATCCATCGCGTCATTAATGATAATGTGCTCGCGGTGTGAATATTAGTAATATCTATAATGATTCAAAAGATTATCTGACTGTTATTCCCCTTAATATTTCTAAGGAAATGACGCCCATATTTTGAACAATTGATACTACGCCACTCGTTCAAATATATAGAATATTTATGAGTGGCTAAACTAATGAAACTAACAAAAAGAAAATAACTTGCTAGATGACTCAAAATTTTATCGTTCTTTCTAGATGAATGTCCTCTGTAGCTACTGATTTCTTGATTCCTTATCACGCAAATAATTCTGAACTTAATTTTATGAGTGGAGGTGTCAAAAACTTTCCTGTGTAGCCTCTGAGATTGCCCGGTTATGCTGAACCGGTATACCTACCCCACCTTTATAAAAATAATTTATTTATTTGTGCAGAAACCTAGAAAGAGACCTGAAGATTTCATATTTTAAAGCCCAAAAACTCGGAACCAGTATGATTGGTCTACACATCCGAAATTCATGGCACCCTTTCTCCGTGTATAAAGTATTATAATAAAACAGAACTTCAACACAATGTATCCAATTAACTCATGTCGACAACAGAAATAATTTTTATTGCTATACTCGCTATAGCTGTAAAAATGATATAGGTACCATTTATCACACAGCGTCATAACACGAAAATATTTATTACCTCAGTGCATCATTTTGAAAGGTAGTTAAAAGGGATTCAGATACAAGAGGTGATAAAAGAGTAGAGAAGAGAGCAAGGGATAAACATCAATAATATCAGTTATCACATCCCCTGCAACCGTTACTAGAGAAATGCGACGCGAACATAAATCAAAGCTTAAAGCTCCTTGCGAGATGGATCCGACGCGGGATCAGATAAGCTGCGGTGCGAAAGCATTCTCCCGACACCTCAAAGAAGACGAAAAAATATATTAAGAAAAGGCTTCTTTGAAAACTATGGATGAGGCCAAAGACTAGAGAAAAGATAAAAGGCAGAATGAGAAACCACCACTCGAAGCCCCAATGAAAAAAAAAACAAGAACATATTCAATTGTTCACTTTTCTTGCCCTTCTCGGGAGTGGAAAATTGCCATTTGTTCTGGCAAAGGCGAAAGGCAGGGCGACGGAGAAGTTATCAGAGGTGGAAGAATTTCGCGCTCCGGAAATGGTAGTTGTTAAAAGATCCCGGATTGTTTGGACGGTGTTCAACAAACGGGCAAGGAAATGCAACGGATCGTGAAAGGAGAAATAATTTAGATCTTCCATTTCGGAATTTCCCAGGGCAATGAATTATTCTCTCCAAGAAATTTTCATTTTTCTCGGTCGCCTTTTTTTTGCAGATGCATCTAACCTCTTCTTTCCCGTAGAGAAAAATCTCTCAAGTTATGCAACGAAAGGTACCAGTGATAAGAAAACGCCACGAGCAATAAGTAATCTGCCACTGCAAAGATAACCTAAACAAGATTTTCGGTTTGATTCCCATTTTTATGAGAAATGATTCCAACTAAAAAAAATACGATATTTCGAGGTCTTGTAAACAAGAAACGTAGCTATGAAACCTGACACACGATTTGTAATAAATGAGGGTAAATTCTAAATATATATAAACGAAAGTAAATCTTCCCTAACTGCCAGAAATAGCATCTATGGGAGCAAAGCGTAGCTTCTTATTTCATCTTTACCGTTTCGGGCAGGCTTATAGTTCTTGACACAAAATTTCGGAGGAGAACCACCTAATCGTTATTGCCTACGCCAAGCAATAGCCGTGATGACCCCGAGTGGGAGGTCTGTCAGACGGCCTGCCCGTTGCAGTGTAGGTACTCTACCCCTGTTCGTGGGAACGGGAGTATCACTGAAATATTTTGCAAGGGAATCAAATCAACCATTTGAGATGACAGTAAAACCAACCACCACAATCTGATAGCCAAATGCATTTCCATTTCAAGCCGCCACTCCGCTTGGAATACCAGTCTCCAATGCATTCGCTGAGGAAGGATGCTAAAGCTAAATAATTTAATTATCAAACAAGCATAAACACAAATTTAATGGGGAATTTGAAAATTCATCACTAACATTTAAGAGTCATAATTTTCCTCCTTTTTCACGCGAATACTTCAACTGTTGTTAAAGACCCCCATTTTTATATTTTAATACTCAAATAGAAATCCAGTGGACCCCTAAATTATTTCTACCGCCGATTAAATAATGAAGAAACAGTTACGCCTATGAAGTTCCATTGACTACAAGAGCTTATATGTATCAGAAGCCTCATATAAAGTGCATTCGCTGTCTGCATCAGAGTTCAAACTCCAAGAAATCTCGAGAGCCTGCTGTCTATTAGCGTACGCACAATCCTGGAAATGGACACCATTGTGGCATTCCTAATCATGGATATGTTTTATACGAAAACCTACCAGCAAACAGTTCACAGAGCACAAAGTTTTTACGAAGAGATTTCTCTAATTTCTGAATCCTCAAACTAATGGCGAACTGAAATGAATTTTGCAACAAAATATTAGGTAGATGAAAACTGCATCAGAAGAAAATAATGGTAGGAGTTAAATTCAAATATGTGGGGTAGGTAGATGTTCAATTTTATTTCTACTATTTTTGACACCAAGTGTAAATAAATGGAAGATGAGCTTTTTTACCTTCACTGTGAGAATCACTGAAAACAATCATTCCGCTTGAGTGAATAGTGAGTCCTCAGAGACTCAGTGAGTGAGACCTCAGTGAATCCTTGAGAGAATAGTGAGTCCTCAGGCTCAGCCTGTGGAAATAAATTATTTTTTCAACAGTAAAGTGCTATTTTTGTTAGAGTACGCCTCAGAAACGGTACGCTTCATGAACTGCATGGTCTTTTTTTCACACCACTACGTTATATTTATTTTGTGTCATTAAGTTCTTTCGTTCATACTTTTCCAACAGTTTGCAATGCTTAAGTACTTTCTTATCCAATTTTTCTCCGTTCACCCAAAACTTGAATCCACATATAAGACAACGAGGAAAGCTAAAAACTATAAATTGGGGTGGAAATGGAGGTGTTTTGTGGATTTTCACCAGTATTCCGATTCTTATTTCAGAACATCCATATCCTTCCTTTGCTCCCTAAAATAAAAAAAACTAATTGCCAACCTATTTCCAATTGACCAAATTAATCCATCTTATAGATCAACTCCTACATTAACTACTTCTGCAGCAATAATTTTGCAAGAACACTAATACATATCTTCTTCTATGTCTTTCAATCCGAAGATTGGTGACTGCAACCCAAG
>LYUA01002131.1:213474-223517 GCA_002093875.1 Calopteryx splendens | reverse complement strand
GGGGAAGGGGCAAGGGATGACGGAGGCTGTCGTCCCATCTACACCTGAATAAAAAGTCTTTGCGTTTCAGAATTATGGGCATACAAACTCAATTAATGTTGTGCTTAACATTTTGACTCTCGAGGAAGCTGGATCATGTTAAAACAGTAGTCAGCATTTTTTTCGTAAATTGTAGTGGTAGTAGTCTGCACTCTCATTTGCAATATAAGTTCTGAATACCTTTTTGTTAAATTTAAAATGTTTGAAATTTGGAATGACAGGCATAAATATAACTAAAAAAAGGTTTAACAATGCGTTTAGTGTTTCACCTTTTCCCACTAAACAGGTAGGTTTCAATTGTGAAAAGTACTGACTACCTTTTCCAGAATTTCAATTGCAAAATGTTTTTATAAAGAAAAGGTTTTATGAAATTATTATTACCAATTATTATTTTAAAATAAACCTTTTTTATCGTATGCGTGGAAACTTGCAACCCTACAGGATGCTATGCAACAAGTCGTTGTGATGCTCATGTACGTTTAACCTTGGAAAATTAATATTAGTACATTGCAAAGTCAGTTGTTGCAATCGGCTCCCGGTGCAACTGGTCCCAACGTCGCTTATCGAAATACAGGAACTAGTAAACTAGAAGCGTAATACTGCATGAAACGAAAATTCGCGTTTAAAAATCCACGGTCGTCAAAATTCGTCAATTGCATTTACTTTATTCTGAATCAACCGAGGGCACATGAAACGCATAACCATACTCTCAACGAACTTACAGATAGACTGACAAGAGATGACAGGTGTACCGATTTTACGACGGGCCCAAACTCTCCCGACTTGACTTTTTTTGCTTGAAATACAAAGATATTCCATATTTTATAGTGGTTAGTTTCAATTACATATTTATTATTTATTGGTGCTGGATGGCTACAATTTCCTTCAAAAGCTCTCCAGTCTCAACTCAAGATGGACTTGCTTTTATAGACTACGAAGTAACACTAAAATGTGAAGTTTTGAATTATCTACTATATCGTTAAAAATGTTAATGGAATAAATGACATGAAAATGGAATAAAGTCAGTATGGTTCGGTCATGCATCGGTAGTTCATTGGATTATTGTGTGCCGAACACTTAGTATATGGGATGTACATAGGTCATGCATGAGTCATTGGTTAACATAATAGGGTTCCTGTTCCCTCGTGGGTACCTATATGGTCCTTAACCGCCCTCCTCCAGGAGTTTTTTTTTCTGGATCTCCCCCTGGAATCATGTTTGGGTAATTAAGGGTGGGGAGAGAGAAGGTGAAATTGTAGAGTGCTTGCCGACGGGGTTCGACAAGAGCCGGACACACCCTACTTCCCGCCCCGAAATATATCTTCGCCTTCTTAGTTTGTAAATTTCCCATCAGGAAGAGTAACTAGGGACAGCTGTTTAAAAATAATATATTCTTTACCTTTTGTCGAGGGTCGTTCATCCGCAGTCGGTCCCTTGTACGTATCTTTATTGTAATGATGCATTAAAATCAAAACTATAAATTGAAAATTTGGCGATTTCCGTTCAAGAAGCTGAATTCAAATCTGAATCTATTCAAAGCTTCGCTCTTAAATATCAAAATGCGAAGTGCGTAGTTAAGGCTTGAGGATCGCTTCGCAGGAGGGTGAATGGATCGAAAGAGCCATTGGGCTCCACAACTCCTAGGAAATAAGAATGAGACGGGATGAGAAATCATTCAAGCAAACTTTTTGGGCCAAGTTCGTGCTACATTTCGTATTTAAAATAATTTTAAATGCAATTCCAATGGCATTTAGGCTTATATTAATTTTTTGAGTGATAAATCGTCGGCGATACACAATTGGGATTAAAGTTTTTGTTTAATAAATTGAATAAATTTACTACGGCCGCTGAAATTAGTAGCAATTACGATGAATACAACGATATTATTTAGGAAGTGCGAAGGGATATTAAGGAATTAAGAGAAACCGGTTACTCAACGTTCACAAATTTTCGGCTTATGTAATCGTAATTGAAAAGGAGCAAATCTCTGTTAAAAAATATATTCCTTGATTATATGTGTATCTCTATAGTTTGCTCTATTGGCAGTTGTGTGTGCTGGTTACGACATTCCGATACACCGCTTTCTGCATATTGAAAAAATGGTGTGACCATAAGTTTCCCACCGCTTTGGTTTTTTTCAAGTGTTGGTGATGCCGGAGGTTTCCGCACACAAGCTTTGCTATTTTCTCTCAGGATGAAAATGATGCAAGTTGGTTTCACATGCAGTGATAACACTTGAAAGAAACTCCTTATCTTCCTGAAACATTAACTTCAACTGCGAACAAACCTGCACGAGAACATCCTGTTGTTCGAAAATGATTGGTCTCGGTACCCTCCGCGCACAAATAGGTCTCATGTGCAATTGTTGTATTACCAACGCGTGGGTGGCACCCTGAGAAATTTTCAATATTTTTCACAGTGCTCTTCACCTTATTCGACTATCCTTTCTCACAATGGCAGAAGAGATGTTAATCTTTACTTCCTTTAGAGCAATGACTTGAGCACCGGTTCCACATTTCTTTTAAATGAATTGCCTCCCCTCTTTAAATATTTAAACTTACTTAAATTATTAAACTCTTCTAAGCTGTGGGTTAGAGAAGAGCAGACTCTCCATAAGCCTCCTGTAGCATTACATGGGCCCCGGGGGACGATTTGCTCAGGCGAAAGGAAAATTTCAGTGCAGCGTATTGCATCATTCACCATCGAATCAGTAGGCGAACTGTAAATCCCTCAACTTGCAACGGCTGCTGCTGACGCAATACTGAAGTTGAATCAACGAAAGTTGTGCCGCTAAATCCTCAATTACCCAATTCTTGGCTTCAATTGGCTTCACCAACTTTTCCTTGATCCTAAATCGTCGTTCAGCTACCATTTTTTGTTTTTGCATGGATACGTAAAAGCATGCCCTTTACGCCGTTCCGTTTCGGGAATGGCAAAGTCAAACATATAATATAAAGTTATTTGCAGGAACTTAATCATTTTCACTGATTACTTATGTATTGTTCTATCCGAGCATATATTAGTTACCTCCGTCACATTGCAATTTGTTTCGTACCTGCTCTTCTGTTCTTGAGACGTCTAATATTCCTCGTCTTGAGAGTCTCTTCGACATGATTTTCTAATTATCTCTCTTCCTTTCCCCTTAATCATCTCTCTTATATCTATGTTTGGTGTTTATGACTCTCATCCATCCTCCCAAACCAGTACAGAATACTTCTTTTCTTCTTGTCTATTACCGTTTATCAAAACAAAATCCTTTCATGACACACTAACTCCTCGCCCTATTCTCCTATTTTCATTATAAACATTCGTCAAGTATCCCTTACCCCCCTGCATTTAGTCGAAATTCGTTGCTATTAATTAATTATTTTTAATAAGTTATCATATTAACCAACCTTGGGTATTAAATCCCGGTTTAGCCTCTGTTCCGAATCTCGGATTGAGCATTTTGTAGGCCATCAACTTGAGAAGACGATAGCGTCTTCCTTTTCTTTCGGTATTGTAAACAAAGAACAAATTAGGAATTTATCCGGACTCAAGCATTGGCTGTTGTTGGTGAAACCGGACCCAAGCCTACCTACTCACTTAAAAGTTTGAAGGTAGTTATTTATGACTCTTTGAAGCGTAAAATAAACTTGACCGTGAGCAGCTATTTAAAGTTTTGTCTTCTTTAAGTTTTCAGGCAGGTATGATGGCAGCTGCCCGCGAACGAACGTAACCGGATATCCTATCAAATTGCAGTTCTTTAAGTTAAAGTTTGTTTTTATAATGGGCCCACGAGTTCACCGTTATCGTTCATGACCATTCCTTGGATAATGGCCTTGGTTCAGGATTTTTTATTATTTTTTTCAAATAATAAATATCCTAAAAAACTAATTGAAATGGCATTCCCTAAAAATATTTTAGAAATACGTAACGGGTTCTTATTGTCTTCTTTTTGCGTTTTCCCGGCCTACGATATAAGTAAAGTTTCCATAGTTTTTCCACCGGGCCAGGATTTCATCTGGCGATATTTCGATGGCTAGCTCCGCCATCGTCTTCAACGTCCTGAAGACGATGATCAGCTAGATACTTCGCTAGACACTCGTCTTCTTTTAGTCCGAACGGCAAGTTGCATGACCTCTCGGCGTAAAAGTAATCGGTGAAAGGTATCGATTTTAGTGGGTCTTACAGAGCATTTAATAAATCGGCGGCTCACGCCTCTGGACACCCCAATATCACTATGCTGCGTGATTTTTTTTTGGAAATCTCAAAGGGTGTAGGGAAAGGGACTAACCCCCTCCCCTCGTGTTTGAATTTTTTTCCAGGTACACTCGAATTCGCAACAGGAGGTAACGCTGGGGCGTATTGATGGTTTCTGAAAAAACGTGTGAGTTCCCCACATTCTTCATTCCGCAATTTAAGGTTATAATTCTTTGGAGGATCAATATCCATTGAACTTAATGTTTGAGGCTTAATTACACCTGGCTATCACTTATTATTTTTGTTATTTCTTAATGGCAGTGAAAATGCCGTTCCGTCCCTCTTTAACAATCGTCGGAAGTTCAGGTTCAGGGATAATTAATGCGCTCATTTATTACCTCTGTGCATTGTGTACTTCAGTTAACGGTGCCGTTTTGTAGGGAATGGGAAGAATTAAATCAAAAGGAGATCCATGTAAAACGTCTTAGAAGGAAAGAAAGGAGTAAAAAAAAAGCCTCTAGAGATTTCGAGTGTGTGCTTTGGGATTTGGATTACTCAAGCGCGCGAAGGCACACAGATGCGTATGCCTATATAAGCACACAACCAACTCCTTTTGTAAGTCCTGAATGTCTCCGTTTAATGCAAGAGGTTTCCTTCCTATCTTTAGTCTTTTGTCTGAATAATAGGGGAATGTAAGTATGAAGCACATCGAATATTCTCAGAGTTCGGAAAACAAAGAAAAAGTTAAAAAAGTTAACTTGTAACATCGTTGTAGATCGAAGCAGGAACAATAGTTGCGGTTTCTATTTCTAGTTGGTTTTACATTCTATATTTGGTATGAATCACCCCACCAGACGGTTGGTAGTAAAAATAAAATTATTGCTACCATTTGGGTTATTCCACGACCAGGAAAATGCGTTTGTGTATCCCTTTATGCTGCTCGTGGAAAAAATCAAATCAGTGAAATAAACGTAATGCGTCCAGATTTATTAAGTGTGGTAAATGTTAAGGATTATATGTTAAGTTGCCCACGATTGGTTCGGCTTCAGAGACGTGTTTTCAACAGGATTGAGGGAATTTTGTGTCAGGTGGCCTCTTCTTTGAGTGACCCGTGATCACCCAAAAGGCCTGTTTTGTTGTGCCCTGTGGTGCAATAGCCGTTGGAACTTGATCACCACGAGGGTCCTGCCGTCGACTTCGGAATGCCTGCACGTAATAGTATTTCGGGCAGATAGGTCGCCGGAGTAAACACTGACCAATCGGACTGATTGATGGCTTTCGAATGGGTTTTATTTCTGACCCGTCCGAGTCCGTGGACGTTGGAATGTTCGAGTCAAGTGGCTGCTGAGGCAATCGCCCTTAATTCCGCTCCATGTTTGTTATTTGATGAAAAGCCTATTTTCGGCTCCCCGAGGATTGGATTTCCGTTATGTGCGTGTATTTTTACTCTCTTCAGATTTCCGTCGCATGCTTTCCTGGAATAGCATGGGCGTTTCTTCGGTAGAGCACGTAGGTCACGAGGATTTAAACCTGATTTTGCACTTCAATTTCGTATTTTCCAACGAATCGACTACCGCCTGGGAGGTAAAAAACTAGGTGATGGCGTATGTGGGACGTTTTGTTTTGTGAGAAGTAATGCTCATCTTCGTGTATCCCCATCTCCGTAGTGTCAAGCCTATATTGATCTTAATTCCCACGGTTAAAATCTAAAATATTACTTGAATTAAATTTGAACGAGAAATTACCAACCATTCTACTAACCATTAGTTAGGGTTCACATCACTCACATTAAATTTTTCTTATTTTTTAACGGCGAGGGTTTACTTACCAAGTGTTTCTTATTTTTTTAAAAGTAAAGTGTAATATATTTTCCAGTATTTTAAGAGAATTAACTTTCAATCAGAAAATTATTAGATGCCTAATTTCATAAGTCGCTTTTCATCGGCATATTTCCAAAACAATTTTGGATTTGCTTAGTTTATTCATTGGCGAAGATTTTTTTCAGCTAGACCATTTATGGAGTGATTGATCTTGTTTTCCTTTGTTCGTGTCTTATTGAAGGGTATATTTGTAAAGCTTATACAAAGCATTGATAAACTTAATTTATTGAAACAAAGTGGGCGAACCTGATGGATATCAGTGGCACCATTAAATAGAATGGTGAAACAGGATTAGCACCCTCGTTGAATTATGTATTGTATGTACATTTTGGGTAATGAGCGAACTAATTTTCTCATTCCTTCTTTGCAGACGGTTTCTATATCCATGCTGCTGAGGTACTCACACCATCAGATATTTGTCTTCATAGGTAAGTTTTCTATTTTTATCATCTCATTATAATTTAGTCATAAGACTCTTTGTTCAATGGATGAAGTGAGCACGAAAACTCTTGTTCAATTCCCTCTCTTCTCCCACTGCCACCCCCTTATGCCCGTTACTTCAGTACGGGAAAAAGAAATGCTCATTACGGGCCTCGTTTCGAGATCTTTTCATGCTTACCGGGCGTGCGTCGCAATAGCAAAGGATCGAAGGCACGAAGTCGTTTCCTTCGCCGGCACGCGCTGCCCGCACCCAGTAAGCAGGAGAAGGAGCAAGTTTCCTAAGATAACATCTTTCGTCGACGTCGTCGAAAAGTCTTTCCGGGCTCTCTCGTGCCGCCGCTTTCGGATTCACCTTATTGAAACGGGGTTTTGTGTTTCGCATTTTGGTAAAAAAGGGGGGCTTTAGGGATCGCGTTTCAATCCGAATTAATTAGCCCCAAGGAAAGCGGGGTGGGCGGAGGGGGTGGGGTGGAGTTCCCGGCGGAGCGACCGGGCGTGAGGCGGGGGGAGGTAGGGGGGCTTTGGGAGGGTCCGACTTTCTTGCATTCAGCCCTCTTTCGCCGCCCCCCTCTGGATTTCTCTCGAAGACGAGACGGGAGGCACGCTTCGTGTAAACACTCGACTTCCATGGAAAACTGTTCATAACAATCGCTTCAATGCACTCGCTTCCCGCTCACTGGTGCCCGCGGCAGTGACGGGGGGATTTGGAACGGAGGGGGCGCTGACACTCTTGCGGTCCCGGGGTCTTTTTTCCACTTATTCCCACTCTCCCGCCCCCCTTTCTTATGTCACGCCTTTTCTCCGCACAGTAACGATCCTTACAAGTCACCTAATGGGAGTGAACTCATCACCACTAACTGTCGCAATTTTCCATGGTGTAAAATGTTTCAAAAAATTATTTGCATGCTCTAGGAAATGTATAGTGAGGTGCGTATTATAAAAAAATACTTTCATGTACTCAACATATTCGTTTTATATTGAGGTTCAAGGTAGAAAAGTGGACATAGGAGATTTTTTTGAGATAATTGAGGTGTTCTAGACCGTGGTAAAATGGAGAACCTAAGATAAGCTGGGATGAGAAAGGAAGAGAAATGGAAGAAAATTGGGAGCAAATAATGTAGGGAACATTATAGTTATGGAAGATGATAATTCACGATGATATGAATATTTTTTGGGACCATCAAAAAATCTCTTTAATCGGCTGGATAATGATTAAGGTACTCACTCGCTTGTTTTTTTTACCCAAAAAATGCCTGTTTTCAATTTAACCTGTCTTACTACATAAAAGTCATCACATCCATTTTCTGATTTGAGGAATGAATTTCATTTGGGGAATAAATAACATAATAGTAATTACTTATATTCAAAATCCTTTATCAGTTAATTAAACATAGCTCTTTCCTTTGGCAGAAAATGACTATTCGCACAAAATGTTATTAAAAGAAGAATGAGATTTTCTTCCATCTCTCTTTTTTCTCCTCTAATAATCTCCAACCGATCGCCTCGTTTAATGGAAAAAGTTATTAGCAAGTTGAGCTATTGCCGATGGAATATCAAAATCAGCCTTTACGAAACCGTGTGGCTCATTGAAATCAAGCTTTTCTAACTATACAAACAAACGCATTGCTTTCGCATACAATTGCGGAGCAGGCAGCGTCGGCGGCGTTGTGGGCAGTGATGTAAATGATGATGCCATCAGTCTAACGCCTATTGTGAAATCATTTTGTGGCCCTTAAGTATTACTGGGAATTTATTTTACAAAAATATGCGGTACTATTGCAATTTATTTTAATGATGGAATTTTATTTGATCTATAGGTAGTCATTATTGTTTGTAAAATATAAATTACTAAATAAATATATAATAATAGTGAATATTTAATAATTCTGTCTAAGCTTTCAATATAATACTTAGAATTTTTCTTTTACCGTATTCACAGACGTCTATGACCGTTTTTAGTTAGGACATTTTTATGTCTTGTTCTTTCAATCATGAATCAGAACCTAACGTGATGAACTCGTAAAGTCATATTTATTTGCATGCATGTTTTCTTCGTGAATTGATGTCGCTTGAGGCGAGAGTTAAATCGTTCAATAACCTTTTCTAAATCTTTAATGTGTTTTCTTCGTTGCATAGTCTTTGGGCGGTCATAAACTCTAGCCATTTTCAATGAATTTACAAATTTTATGATGGTATGCTGTTGGACTATTTGTTTGCGTTAAAAGGTTTTCTGTGCTTTTTTATCTTATTTTTATAAATATGCTTATAAGAGAATGAAAACAGTAACTTCGTAAAATATTTCACTGCACATATTACTCTTGTGAGGCCGGGTTTCTCTCCACCTTTCCTCTGTTCCCTGAAAATCGTACTTCTACCAAATTACCCACCTATCCCTATTGGCACTAATAACCTCAGCTGCCTGATTCTTCCTCTAATAACTACTACTCTATGCCTCCTTATCCTCTGCTCTTGTATTTATTTTTCCATATTTGCCTCCCCACTTTATGTTAACCACCATCTGGCTGCCCCTGCGTCCTCTCCTTCCTTATTTAAATCCTTCCAGATCATCCACCAGTAAGCCTTTACTTTCTAACTGGGGCCCTGTCCAATTCCTTTTTTATAGTCTTTAATATTCTCCTTTTTTCGTCATCTCTCTTGAAAACCTCATTCTTCATTCTTTCCACCCATCCAATCTTTTTCCATTCTTCTGCATCGTGCATATTTTAAACGCTTCTAATCTTCTCTCCTTATTTTTTCTTTACATCTTTGCCGCGAATAAAACCACAATCCACACCATTTTTAACCTCAGTCCTACAGCCCGAATGTAATTTCCTCTTTTTATGGAATATCTCTTTAAGTTTTGGGTGCTCTCGTTTTTCCATTCAAGCTTCAGTACACATTTTATTTTATCTACCTTCCTAGATACTTGAAAACAGTTACAAATTGTTATTATTCCTGTCCAAGACTGTCGAGCAACGGGAAAATTATCAGGAATTCGATGTTCAAGTGAGAGACCGAGGAACAAAGTGGTCATTTGATACGCGCAAACCAATATCATAGGTAAAAATATCGCTTAAAAATTTTAGATCCTCTCTTAATACTCCGCTTTCAAAGTTCGCGCTCTAAGCAGAAGGGCTGCTTCCAGCACATCAGGTTTACAGGAAGCTACGAGCTCCAGTGGGTCTAAGATACGTGATTTTCTTTCCTTTTTAACAATCAATGAAAAGCAGAAGTTGATTGAACTTTCGAATGGCAGTATTTAGAGAGCTGAATTTTAAGGAAAATCTTTCACTAAGTTTTGAGCGTACCTCAGCAGAAAATGTGAACAGCTGACCGACGAAACGCTTAAGTTTCATTTTTCATTCATAACTAAGGTTGGTGGAGATGTCTTTCTTATGCCTATATGAATATATAAATACTAGGCAAGCCCCCCGTCTGGTATCGTGGAACTTCAGACCGAGAAACATTGAAAATCATGAAATGATAGTGAAAAGCTAGTTG
>LYUA01002131.1:132221-147001 GCA_002093875.1 Calopteryx splendens | reverse complement strand
CCCCCCCCGAATGCACACGCCCGTCCCAGCAACCAAACCGTTGAATACGAGACCCTTTGGCTAAGTAGAGCGCTGGGCGGGGCGGCGCAATCATAAGTGCTCCGACATGCCGCTCGGGTCGGGCGCCAAACAAACGCCGTAATTAGATTATCGTGAGAGTGCATTTCGTTTATAAATAAAGAAAAAAGTGGTCCCCGGAATACATTCCTGGATTATTCGTCTCCATCCACGGCGTGTGGGGTTTGGCGCGCAATAAAATCAGGGTGAGCCGGTATCTAGGAACGAGAAGGGCCCCTGCGTGGCCCCCTGATAGTTACTTGATTGTTGTCGTATTTTACATCGTAATAGAAAATTCAACGCGCACGTGCGTCCATGCCAACGGTAAAGTGTGGCTTTTTGATTACGCGCCTGGAATTTGTCCAGGTTGAAAAATGCCTCCGCTTCGTTACAAAATAGCGTGCGACATAATTTTTATGAAATTAAATTCCCACGTTTTTTACCTTTTAAAGCCGGTGAAATGGAAAAATTTATGTCAAGGAGGAGGAATTTGTTTCTTGTAATTGAGCGTTGTTGAATCGCTTAAAATGATTCTAACTAAATATAAATCTTACTCCCATCTCTCTGTTAAACCTTTGATAAAAGAATTTGATGGGAGGCACCCAAGCAATCAATGTTTGAAAATATATTTATACCTTAATTGTTGCAGAAGTAGAAAATGTAAATTAGTGTTCGGTAATGGTAATCAAATCTTATGCCTATACGGACTAGACTGTTTGTTGTTATTAACCAGAAAGGTGAATAGAATTTAATATCGTTAAAAATTAATTATGCAGGTCTTTCTTTTGCTCAAAATTAATCATGGGCAGTGTTTTCTATGAGCGAGTTTTGTTATTTACCACGAAAACATTAAATAAATCGCTTGCCTGTGGTGACTCAGTATTTCATATAGGTATTGGGTGTGTTTTAACCGCGGGTCTCCCTGCCGTTCAAGCGAATTCTTTAAGAATCCCGTGAGCGTTCTCTCTATGATTAGATGAAGATCAATGATATGAATGTTTGTAATGCCGATGGTGATATTGCCTCCTTTGTCCATCCATGAAGTTCCATAGGTACTAGAGAGAAACCATCGGAGAAGTTAATATTCAAACTTTTTGTGTGCTTCAGTTGGTGAAGATGCTAAGCTTTTTTAATGCTACGGTATATATTTATTTAAGTTTTGAAATGATAAACATCTACAAACTCCACTGTATATAAAAAAGAAATGTTGATAAATATTCGCTTTCAAGTCAAAATTTTTAAAACTCGAAAAATTAGAAAAATTATCTGGAAAAAATGCTCGCGTACCCTTAAATGGCTGCTCCCGTTTCAACAGATTTCACCTTGCGTTGATGATTTTTTTAGTTTATTGAGCAGGTATGAATATTTTGTCACTGAAGAAGTAGGAATGACCGCTATCCTTTTAGGTCTCTATTTACGTATATATTATATAGTGGCTACAATCTTGTATGTTTCTGCTTTTATCTCATCGATAAACATTGCGTCAACGTTCAAATTAAATTGAGCGTATTGGCATTGTCCTCACATGTTACACATTGTTCATCATCTTAGAAAGATGTTCATTTTGTTTAAAGTATAAGAGAGTCGGACGCATGACAAAATATGTTAATGATTCTTAATAAAAGGTATTTATAGGATTAGTTTGGGATTTTAAGGTAGGGATGGGTTCATAGGCACCTGCGGAATCTATGGTGCCTGTCTGCGAACCTATCTGTTAACACGTTGCTTTTGTGTAACAATATTTAGTCTAGAAAAGCGAATTTGTGATTAGACTAAATACCAAATTAGCCAATATTTTGGAATGGTACCATTCGGGCTTTGGAGAAATGGAACTGCTTGTATCTTCAATGTCTGTGGTCTTTTTAAAAATCAAATTTGCTCTCAGTGAGCATCAGCTACTTGAAAGGGTCTTCTCAGCTTTCACACTCATTAAGGATACTGAGTGCCCTAGTGTTAAAGGGATTGACTACACCAGACGGAAAAGAGACAATTTTTCTCAGATTTGAATGGGTGGAATATGTTATATTCATGGAAATGTCTCATTAATATACATGAGATTATATATTACTATGTATCTAATTACCGACGCGACTCTACTGCGACTCCATTTATGCACAATGCTTCACATGCTTGAATGCTTCGCAGTTGAAAAACCTTGAAATTAATCATTAATTACGAATTTGATTTACTCGGGAAATGAAATTGAATCAGCTATTAACTCCCGATCGCATTTTTATGGCAATGGCAATTTTAGTCGACGTCTCTTTGGAGATGAAAAATTGCTGTAGGGTATCTGTGGCTATAATCGCGTTGATTCTCTTTGGGTCAATCGGGCACGATTCGTTAAATATGGTTAAATAAATTGTTAAAATGTTGCTGTCAGTGGTAGTCGAGGATGTGGGTGAGGCTGGTGGGAATGAAAGGGGACGTCGTCAGTCTGGGATGAGGGAGTGGGTGGGGTTTTGGAAGGGAAACGGGTTCCGGCGGATATAGCCCCAGTGCGTGTGTGTGTGTGGTGGGGAGCGTCTATGGGAGTCATCTGGGATTTCTCTCTCGCCGAGTGAGCCAAGGTCCATCCAAATGCGATTTATCAGATGCCGTTCTAATAGAGTTTGTTTCCATACTCTCTTGGAGGCTATTGACAAGGGTTCATTCCGTGGAGAGACTTCCCTCATGGTCGAGGGATTTTTCGTCTCCCTCGATTGGCGGGATAATTTAGAGTTGGACGGAGACACGGAGAATCATGGCGAGCGCTGATGGAGAAACCGTGTGATAGTAACTGTGGCATCTGTGGTTCGCGAAGTCACGACCGCTACAGTTACCACCGTTACTTCCGCTCAGTTACTCAAGTGCATTTCCAGGCGTCCAATTTTCAATGAACTTAGGTAGGTAAGTTTAATTTGTCTCTATGCGTAATCTTATAAAGTTCATCAGTAAAGTATTATTCGAATACGCCGCCTCTTGATTCCTTATGATCTATTTTAGTCCTGCCGTCGCTCTTCAATCGCCCCGGGTGTGGTGTTATATCCTGAACATTTTTATTTCCCTGGGGGTTTCTTGGATGCGTAATAGAGAGCGGAAATGTGAAAATAACTTTGCCACACGCTCTAATGTCGGCTTGCAAGGTAAAGATGTAATGTATGGTTCTCGAATGTCAGATTGCCTGACCTTTCGCCTAATATGAGATATCACCACAGCGGCTGGGTGAGGTGGTACCTCATACGCCGTGGAAGTAGAAATGTTTCATTCTGTGATTTCATTAGCAGCATAATTAGCTTGAAGGAATGCATATATTTAATAAATGCGAAATACCTATTTGGTACAGTTGAATCCAGGACGACTATCAAATTTCCATGATCAGCGGCTCTAATTGAAAATGTGATGGATGTTCATTTGGCTAAATTAACCACTGTCCTTCGAAAGCAATGGTAGTGTTTGTGGTAGATATTGGTATTTGTGCTCCCGAGACTGTGTTAGTGCTGAAACTTTGCGATGGGGCAATTACTCCGCCATTTCACGTCATAACTTTGTCGCCCGAGGATGGATTCGTATCCTCGACCTTCGACTTCGTGCCAGTGCGAACGCTGCTAACCAGACTGAACGGCTTGGCCCAGACATTGATTTTTGAATGATTTTATTCCTTCTGAAGTTAAAACTATCCTCACTAAAATCCTAACTAGTATAGAACTATAGGACAATTCAATACCGTATTACCGACAGAATTTTCCGAGAGTTGCCTTGTTTTGACAGCCCTATTCACTTTGGAAATGATAAGCAGTTGTCTTAAATGATTTGATTCTTTTCGCTCCCGTTTTCACAGTTTTACACAGTGCTTTAATTGCCAAGGGCTCCTTTGGAAGATCTTTGCTGTCAAAAATCATATCAAGAGTGATCGTACTTTTTTTATCTTCTCTTTAAGATATTTTCCCCTATTTAGGGTTTTTCTTCCTTGTTAGCTTGCTTGTCTGTTGTTTCATCGTGGAGGTCGGCTCTTAGGAATCTTTTTTGGATGTTCAAATGAACACATTCCTGTATTATTCGTAATTCATGCAACAGAATTCTGGTTCGGTTCATCGCTGTATTTCCTCAATTGATATTATTATTATTACTCTACGCGATTACTTTATCCCGCATTCGTCCTCTCTTTTAACTCTTTATCCTGAAATTCGGGAGCGCCGTAGCCGTGGATGAGCCTCACTGGGAAGCTCAGACCCTTAACGCTAATAGCCCTCCATAAATGCCATGGAAGACTATTTGGCGTATTGCTTTCAGCTGTCTAGTAGTTAGGCACTTAAGGAACGGGAATATAATTTAATTTCCGGCAATCCTAATTCGGAAACTCCAATAAAAATGAGGTAGTTAATGAACTGAAATAATCATTTTGCCAAATGTGTGACTGCTAATTGGATTAAACTATCACAGAAATCAACACGAATTCAATGAGGAAGACTTGATTTCTGTGGTTCTTTAATCCAATTAGTAGGTCTAATCCAATTGAATATGATAGGTGAAGGTAGAGAGCATCTTCTACTTACCCGTACCGTGTGTGAAATTCACACATACAATCATTAAACCTTTCTGTGCCCCGAACTCGGTTTCACAGACAGATGTGACGCCCAAAAAATCACGCAGGTTGAGTGAAGTGGAGGTTTTCCTCCCGGATTCGAACCGCGGCCCTCCGATTAGTAGCCGAATGCCATTCTCGCTAGGCTACCATGATCCTAATAATTAGGTTATTGTATTTTTTTCTTTTACCACTGATCAGCTTCATATGGTCCCATCACCTCTACGACATTTCGCACACCCCTTCCCCCCAACGGTGTCGAAAAATCGCTTCCTATCGTGGGGTCGTCGAAGCTACTTCCTTCGATGTGTGACCATCGTTTCATTTGTCAACGGCCCCTTGTCGCTTTTCCCTTCCACCTTCAAAACAAGGTGTCGATGCGGGCTCGTGAACTGTCTGTGATTGGTGATGTTGGTCCCAATCGTCATTAATCTTTCCAAAGCTCGGTGTTTGTCAGGATCTGACCTTCCCAGAGGTGACTTTTCTCTCCTGCGGGTCAATGTGTGCCACATGCTCTACCACCTTGCTGTTCGATAGATGTCGGTTTTTGTAGTGCTGGGTTATTATAAGGTGATCGAATGGCGGTGGAATTTTCGGTCCCAATAAGTATTTAGTTCACATGAGGCGTCAATTTCGACTAAGCCTCTATGATCCGGAGTTAATCATACCCGAGACTGTCCGTTAATTAAATTTTCAAAGGAAAATTACTTTTCACGTTGAGGACTCGCGTCGGGATAGTTAAGAATACTTCCGTCGCTCTTGCTTTGGTAATAGTTTTGAGATGACCGAAAAAATCCGAGGCTTCAAAAATTAGGATGGATTCTGAGAGAAATCTTTTGTGCAGTATAGGCCTAGGTCTATTTTGGTGATTTCTAGAAGTAAAGTTTAGAATATCGCGTAGATGTAGGTAAGTTCTCGTCTTACGCTTGAACGATTATTTAAAAGCACTGCTATATAATAGTTACCGTTAAGCTCCTACTGTAGGTACTTTATTGGTTTCTTTTTGCGTTAGTGTACCGAGGTTTCAGCAGAAAGCACTTAAAAGCATCGAGTGCCGTACGCGTCATTTATATGGCTGATTTTAGTACCTATATAACCCCAAAAGCTTCTGCGAGAGCTGTACCGCATATGCAATAAAACTGATGTACTGCGAAGTTTTAAACGGGAAAGGTATTGTTGTTGGTCTTTAGTGTGTTATCGTTGGAAGAAAGAATATTTTGCGAGCAATTTGAAACGGGAAAATACTTGCGATAAATTGATCGACGCATGCACTGAAATGAACCGGATTAGTCCACCATTAGAGGCGACAACAAATAATGAGAAAAACAATATAGTGAACTATAAAAACTCTTCGATCCCCTATCGCACTTATAATTCCTGGAAAAGTCGGGTTTGGTGGTAACTGTTTTTAATTTGAATTTGCTGAGAGTTCACGTGAATCTAAGTCTATATATTGTTTAAATATATATCGTTTCCCTTTTATTTTCCCCGTGGTTTCTTTTTCCATTTTTGCCGTGCTAGTGAATCTCTTGTGTTCCGTGATGTGTGTATGTGTAAAGCAGTAGGAAGTGTATAATTTTTTTTCCATCTTTTGTCAATCGTGTACAAATACCTCACGTAGTGCGATTAACCTAACGTCACAGTGAATCGGAACACTTGCTTCGATAGGTTTACACGACCGTGCTGGACTACGCCACTAATGTAACCTCGGCATAAGATAGGCACTTGGAGGTTTGTCAGTATATTGCTGGAAATGTAATGGCAGCATCATTCCTTATTTTTATCCTATATCACCCTTATCAAAATGAATTGTGAACATAAGTTGGTGCGCAACCTATTCGATCAAGTCAGCAAAGATGCTCGGGGTGATTGCGGCAGGGCATGTAATGGACCCAAATCTTGTTTTTTTTTATAAATTTTTTCATAAGTAAATGGAGATTTCGAGGATATCATTCTTTAAAATCCAATTCCTTCCCCAGTCCTAAAACGTTTCCGATTCCTAATTGCCAATACGTATCGCATTTTTTCCATCTCAGTACAATCGCGGTTTGCCGGCGAATTTATTTCGGCTGAGGCAAGAGGGGGGATTGATTAGGGAGTCATTCTCCGTGGGGCATGCATCTCAAAGCGGTAGGAGAAAGAATTCCGCTCTCCCCGTTCTCGTCACATGCAGAGACCCGATTAAGGGGCGGCGGGGTCCCCACGGCCACGCCCGCGTCACCTGCTCCCTTCGTCGCGTCACCCAATTTCGGTCTCATTATGCGATGCTTGTTGAATGGTCCGGGGGATGGAATGACACGTGCAGTGGCCGCGGCGTCAACGTCGCGGGGGGCGTGGAGGCTTCCCGCGGAAGGATCTCGGCCGTCGATGGAATCTTTCCGAGTCGCGCTGCGCGATTCTCAAGATCTCGGTGATGTGGTGTTTTGCAGTTCCCGTCGCAGGCTGCCGTGGAATCGCAAATCGGAAAGGTTATCCTCTCGCAGTGCCTCGGTAGCCTAGTTTTGATCGATCATCATTTCACATCGTTTTCCTCATCCCTTGTGGGTGCACGGAACGTGCCATATTTGATCCACTTAATGGAAATGTATTGAAAATTTATTTTTTAGATTGCATTTCGTTGCATTCCAATTTTTTTTCTAAAATACATTCCAAAATTAATTGAAAAGGAAATTTTCGGTGTATCAGTTAAGAAATGTATTTCTATAAAGGCATTCTACTAAATGGATTTCCAATAGTAGATTTCGAATATTTAATAATGCCAGTAAAATGTAGCATTTTCTGTAAAGTTATTTACAATGCTTGAAAATATGGAAATGGTCAAGTACATTTTTTTAGTTCATTTAAATTACATGAAAAAATTGAATTGTTTAAAATGTATTATAATTTATTTAAAAATGTTCACCTTTATTTCAATGCTTATGCTTGAACGTGGAATAGTGCGGTGTGCAGTATTTCTGCTCTCATGTGTTCTTTCATTGTCCCGCTTGCTCCACCCATTATTAATTGATATAATAACTACGAAAAATGAGCATAACTCGGTAGTACAGCGAATGTTTGTAAGAAAGAAGCGTTCAACCATCAATACAAGACCAAGTAAGGAAAGAAAGTACCTCGACGAGTGGAATGTAATACATTGGATTAGCCATATTCTAATCAACAGTACCTCTTTATGTCCTCTTCTATTATAACCTCGAGTTTGGCAAAAGTATTAGTTTGGTTTTTAGTTTTAGATTTCCGATGTTTTTGGTGAAGTCAGCTAGTATATGAGTAAATCCCAGGAAATTTTGATTTACCACACACATACTTTTTTTTTTCAAAATGTCAGCGCTCCTTTCCTGTAGCCATTTTTCGATTTATTAATCCACCAGGAATAATTAAAAATCGTCTTAACGCATATTAAGGGGATGAGCGCTCACTGACGCACGTTTGGACCACACTTTCCGAAAACACTTACAACCGCCGGGAAACAACCGCCTTTGTTGAAAGGAAAAATACGAATATGACCATCTTAAAAGTGATGAAATCATTTTGGAGTTTCCCGTAACAACTGTCAAATCCTGGAACAAGGTATCATCGTCACTTTACGTACTACTTCGACTCGAATTACAGATTTTTGCCCTTCAATCATGTTGGTTTTCTAAAACTTCCGCGCTTCAATCTGTATTTATTTTTATGCCCATTAATTAGATTATCTACTCAGCGGCAGAGATCAACATTTGCTTGATGTATTCCTCTTTTTATGAAGAATGACCTCAAATACGTATAGTAATGATTTATGATGCTCTGAAACTAGGAGTTGAATTTACGAAATAGATTGGAAAATTATAAAAATAAGAGTAACGTCCCTTTATGTCTCCGCCATAATTTTCCAGTTGGGGAACACTCTTTTGCATGTGCACAAAACGTTCCCCTGACACTTGAATAACAAATTGTGGAATAAATGAGTCTTGCTTGAAAGTGTTGTAGTTTAGATAGTTCTACGTCGTACTGATTGATAGCCTGTTCAGATCAGACATTTTAATATATTTTTTCTATCACGATACTATATGCTAGGAAAATTCTAAGAGCAATATTTACTATGAATTATTTTTCTGCAAGTTTGCCTGAATAGAGTAGCATCGAAAGCATAACATTTAATAATGCCAAAATCAGTAAATGCGGGCGTAGCTTAGAAATAAAAACTTGCTGAGGTTTTCATAATTTTTTTGGCCTTGCGATTCTTCCTTGGTGTCAAATTAATTATCAGTGGCTTACTAATGTGTAGTATAGTGCCCACTAGTGTTTTTCTACATTATCACCGTATCATCGTAGTGAAACCGAGGAATCAGAATATGGAATAATGGGAGTTGAGTTGTTATAGGCCATTTCTAACATTTGTTGTGTGGAGAACCTTTCGTCTTCATGGAAATTCGGAGTTAGGGATTTCAATGGAAAAAAAATGTTTTTATGTTTGTCCGACACGCAGTGCCTACTTTCTCGATAATTAGAGTATAGATAGCCATGCTTCAAGTATCGTGAAGTTGTGTGTTAGGGAAAAGGTTTTTTTTTTCTTTCTCCATATGTAGTAGAGTTGAAAGTATTGCTTCCATGAAAAAAACTGAACGTCAGGGTTTCATATGAAAGTCATGTTTTGAGGTCCCATGAACATTTTTTTTAACCATTTTCGAATAATGTTGGTTTTGTGTCTACGAGTGTCCATTTTGTGGGCTTTCTAGTTAAGGAACTATTAAAGTGAGCTTCACGAAATATTATACTGTACATTTTAATGAAGATTAGATGAACTTATTAGAATTTGGCCGACATCGACCCACAGGAAGTGACCATTAAGGCCTTTTATGAGCATTTGACAGTGGCGCGGCCAAAAGACATTAAATAAGCATGAGATTTGAGAACTATTTTCCATTAAGACCTACGATTTTCTGTGAAGCACCATCATATTTTTCTTATTCAAGAAATGAAAGTATTGTATGACTAGCGAGGAACGTAAACTATAATACGGATAAAAGTTTGAATATTCTCACTCTGTTCATCATTAACCGTATCTCAGAAGAAAAATAAATATCAAACGTCGTTCGTATTTGGATTGTTGGTGTTTTTATTGGGAGCTTTTGAATATGGTCGCCATAGAAACTCCATTGTTGCTGTTGGCTCATTCTCCTTAATAGGAAAGATATTTTTCGGAAAATCATACGATAAGAAAACATTCTGCCTGAAGACAAAATTACTAGGAGCACTACACAGAAGCCTATGGGAGAATATAAGTGTATTCATCAGGATACATTTCATGATAACACAATATTGGAAAGAAGTGTTTTTAACGAGTATGAAACATGTTTAGATTAATTACATAACGTGGGGAAATGCTTTATCATATGTAGGTATTCAAAATTGCTGGTTCGTGCATATAATGATATAAAAATTCAGATGCCTGCGATGAGCTACTTTCAGAAATCCGTTAAACAGCGAGCATCATGCTGTTCATACGAAATTGAACCTGGAGCTAAAAACAGAACCAGACCGCAGCTTCATTTTGTTCATATATGAAAATAGAATGTGATTAAAATAATATTATTATTCTTACATTGCTAATGGTTCATTCATATAGTGTATGTATATAAAGCGTAACGTTAGTTGTAATTATGGCCGCGCTCTAATATGCACTATTTACAAGTTCCTAAGTAAGATCCAAGAATTTAATGTCGGTAAAAGACCTAAATAATGAATATTTCCGTCCATTATTAAATTCAGTCCTCATTTTTGGTTGCCTGGAAAAAGCAATTTGCTTGTCACGTCCCATTTATTGTCGTGAATATCTTAAAAGGTAACTAATTAACTCCTTGTATTCAAACCTTGCAACAATCGAACCATCAGAAGTTATTGTTCTTCAGTTATTGTTTAATTCTGTTAACCTATCATAATTTTTTGAAAGTAATTATTTTTTAGGTGGCTCAAATTTAGTGGGGAATGTTATCGAGATAAGGTCGTGGTAGTCCAGTGGTTAGAGTGCTGGGTTACTGACCGGAGGGCCCGGGTTCGATTCCTGGTGACACCTATTGCCACCCTCAGCGTCACCCAAGCTGAGTACCATCTTTCCGGTACAAGGTCATCCTGCGAAATCAAAGGCGGAACAGGGAAAGAAACTGGACCCCCTACCCTCATGAGTAAACTTCGCACGCCGTTGGGCTTGGTACCGAGCTTGGTTAAGCTTGGTACCCTACCCTTACTTATTAAACCGACCTTCTGGTTGATTCCTGTGATTGATTGTATCGAAAACTTATCATTATTTCAGATGACCAAGGAGACTTTGTCCTAATGTAGAATAGTATTCAAGGGAATGAAGCAATTCCGAATTTGCCAGGCCGTATTTGGATGAAGGTATGTCGGCATGATGACTAGTACTGATTGCAGTGTACGGGAGATTTTGAATACCTTCGCTGTCATAAATTAAGACAGGAAAATAGTTAGCCAAATCATTGTGATTATTAGTCGTACATTATGGTATCCTTTGGTCCAGACGAAATCTTGACGAAAGAGTGTCTCCGGGTCATTTAAAGCATTTTCTAGGTAGGAAATAGATCTTATATCTTCCGAAGCGTGGTAGCACACACATAGTGGTCGGAAAATACGTCAAACGTACACTCTTCATTGCCAGGAGTGCGTAGAACTGTGCAAGTTTCGGATGCATTGTCAAATGTTATAGTTTTGCTCTTTTTCTTTCGAAAAAAAGAATCTTATGTAAGCAATGAAAAGCTGCTGCCAACGAAACCCTAAAACTATTCATTCCTATAGAGAGGGGAAAATTAGCAGACGTGTAAATTCAATAGTGTAACGCACATTAAGTTAGCACCTTCCACATTTATTTTCATCGTTTATGTAATAGGGCTATCAGAACTTCACAGAAAGCTTTGTAAAACTTAGAGATGAAAGACAAATGAGCTTGTTATACTCGTTTGAAAGCAATAGCATTTCAATTAAAACTTCTTACCAACATCAAAATAATCTGTTGGTTAAAGGATGTCCACACGCCACCCCTGAATCTTTTTTCTACTGCTTTCACCTCCTGCGGTACGTCGCTTATTGGTCCTGCACGCAGCTTTAGTTAATAACTTAGGGCCTTCCTAGATTGAGTTAGAATACAAAAAGGATACGTGAAGTAATATGACAAGAAAATTATTAAAACGTGTGCAATAAATAAGAAATTAGTGTGAGTGAATGAGAAAACACCTGGGAAAATGAAAACACCGCGAAAGATGCCGTTAACTATGCCGCCGAAAGTTATTAGTGCTCAATCAATACTAATATTAAGTAATCGAATTGAAAGTTAACGAAAAACATGCTTATCAACGTGGTATTTCAAAAGTAGGCAACACGTCAAAGTTGGAAAAGTTAAGTTCCACAAACGTAAGCGGTAAATGCTAAACACTCTTCGAAAAGCAGAACAAAAATCTATAAAACAAATGCTTTTGATTTCTAAAATGAGATATAACCACTAAACCGTTAAATACATCGAGCATTAAAGAAACTGGAAACGGGGTGGCTTATCTCACCTTCTCTTGCTCTGCGCGTGACCAACATCTCGGCCCTTTCGTGACACCACATCGCGGGGAGCGCTAACCCGGAAGCCGGAATTCATCTCGGATTTATTGTTTTGTGTCTTTCCGCGTTTTGTACACTCACTCACGAAAATTCGCGGTGAATTTAAAGTGGAATAGTGATCAAATACTTCGTATGCGTGTAGGAGAAAGGCTAGAGTTCCTAACGCGACGTCACAATCCCGCTACCCATCTTGTCAGCAGCTCGCGAGCCGGAGGGCGCGCGTGGTTCCTTTGATACTCGAAGGTCAAACAATGAAAAAATAACTAACTTGAAGCAGAGAAAAACAGTAAAAATATGCTAAAGACGATTGGTGTAGCTACATTAGCAGAGCCTATGGAGTTAAAAAAAATCATTTCGTTAAAGACTATCCTATCATATGCGTAAATAAGGGACAATCTTCCAGTTCGGATATCCACGCATTAATATTTTCTATAAATATTCCTTGCCTACTTCAACGATGATTCTTTCTTCGTATGACTATGCACGCATGGGCATTGCCATTAAAATATAAAATATTTAATAACTCTGTAAGCACATCGTTGCAAGGGCGTTTTCCTTGTCTTTCGTCTTAACGTTTATTCCATCCCATCAGTACAGCGATCCGTGAGTTTCTCCTCCACTTAAGCTCATAAATGTCAATGTATTGCGGAGGAAACAAATGAATATAAAAGTAATGTGTTGCGGAAATTTGAATTTCATGATTGTATCGACGAGGGAGGTTTGTGGGCAAGTCCAGAGAAATGTGAAATTTTAGTTTATATCGGTAAATCAACGCAACGTGTATAGGAATTCGGAATAGTGTTTTGGGAATGGCGATGGAATGCTGGGGAATGCGGGTAAATACAGAGAAGTAGGGAATTCTGAGCGATGTTGGTGAATTGATCCCTTGTACTCCTAACACCTTTCCAATCCCACACCTCGATTTCCCACTAAAACACGCAAATCACTTTTGCCCTCAGACATTTAAAGTTTGTTTAATCCATCAAGTGACGTAAAATTACGCCGGAAGCCATAGTCACGCCGCCATGGATACGAAATTCGGAATGCCAAAGAAATCGACAAATATTCGAGTTTGAAAAGACTGTTTTCAAAATTTCGGCCGAGATACGCAAACATATGAGCAGAATGAGAGAGTTTAATTCTTTCTCCGCATTCTCGCTCAGGTCTCATAGTCGTAGTAGCTCAATTATTTCGTAGTTTATTATTAAAACATAATTTATCTTGCGGATAACTATTCGCTATTTCCATTTCTGGCCATTAAACAAGTGAATCCTTTAAAGGATCTAAAGAGGGACAATATCTTGGAATTCTCTGATTAATAGAAGCGACCAATAAACATTTCAAATGTCAAACTCGAGTGGAAGTACCCAGGAATTTGTGTCAGTAAGTCAGCATTAAAAAAAAACTAAATAGAAATAGAGGTGGAGATTGGCATCTATCGTAATTATCCATAGGAGTGACGCATCTAAATAATCCATTCGTTAAATTGTGCAACACTTAAAACATCTTCAAAGGTTTTTTGTCAACTCCTGTCGTGCACAGAACATGACTTGCATGCAGCCTTCCGCACGACATCGCATATCTCTGAACGAAAGGGAGTAAGGAATACTTTTGGTGCGTAACACATGAAAACCTATGTAATAATTAAGAAACTAATTAAAAAAGAAACTAGTCCTTGGGGATGAAGAATGCATTCTTCAAAAACGGAAGGAGTATGGTTAAGATCATTCTCCGTTGATGTAATAATTTAGATGGATAACAATGGTGTTAGTATTAGGATTAATGCAATAAGCTTTATGAACATTTGGCATTGTCATTTAATTGCGTTAAAATTTCTTTTCGCAATCTAGTATGCCTGGACCTAAGATATCCTCTTCCACATCATTTCCTATTCCTATGCTCAAGCTCACTGGCCTAATGTCTTTACCGTATAGTTCTTCTATGTATTCTTTCCATCTGGCCCATTTTATTTCTCCTTCTATAAGTACTTTTCCTGTCTTATCTCTAACAGTGTGCAGGGCTTTTCCTTTCTGACTTCCTGACAGTGCTTTCACCTTGCTGTAAAGTGCACCAGATCTGGAGTAATCAGGACAGCCTTTCGGCTTCTCTAGATTCTGCACCGTCCTGGTTTTCCTCACCGTTCTGTGCCTGTCATAGACGTGATTACGTTAAATAGAAAGCAAGAGAATTTCTAATTGTTTTGAAGAATTCCTGTGTTACATGTCATTTTCCACGGGATTCGTGCCTATCCTATAGGGTACACACTACAGGTGGACACGTTTCTCTTCAGCTTCCCGCAGAACATAGTTCCCGTTTATTGCTCTCACCTTTTCGCGTTTTGGGCTTTGTAAACGTGCTTTTCGAGGGCGCTCCAGCTGTTTCACTCTTCCCCCTCCTCCACCCAGTGTCCCATCTATTAACCCCTCCCCCCGTCTTTCACCAAGAGTTCAATATGCGCTTTCCTCTCGCGATTCAATTATGTGCCTCCCTCGTAGAATTCCAAATCCGCCTGAATTATATCCCTCTCCTTCCACCTGGTCGCATCAGATCCCTATCCACCCAG
>LYUA01002131.1:104713-114957 GCA_002093875.1 Calopteryx splendens | reverse complement strand
CCCCCCGGCCACCCTTTCCTTCCGTCTCCTAATAACATTACCGTAGTGGGGCGGGGGTGACGCGAGGAGGGTGTCGGGAGGTTGGTGTTCACGCGTGTCCTGGGGGGAGGGAGGGTGGATGGGGGTGTGGGGGGCAGGGGTTTGCTGGAAGGGTAGGTGGGGTGGGGATTAGGCGTGAAGATGTTCTGGAAATGCGGAAGGGATGCCCGCTGGATGTGTCTTAGGCTAATTCATCCCCTAATCCGTCCTCTAATTCATTGGCAGGCCGCTTTCTCTCTTTCACTCCCAACCTCGGCCTCCCCTTTCTCGTTTCTCGGGGCGTAAACCTTCTCCTACCGATCTCCTATCGGTGTTTTCCTCTCCAATATCTTTCTCCCGTCACGACCGCACCCATGGCTTCGTCTTCCCGTAGGCCCCGTGGCGTCAACTTTCAGGGCTTTCGCTCCAAATAGCTCAAATTCCCATTTAAAATTTGTTGCTGTGATAAACTTGTGCTCGAAAAGTTTTCGTCCGCTTTATTCTGCAGCTTGTCTCCCTCAATAAGCGGCTCTCTCTCAAAAAGTGCGATGTAATCCCTGAGATTTTTTCTTTATTTCCCTTTCGGTTAAATTGACTCGACGAGTCAATTAATCCGTCTTCCGGAATTTTTTTTCTCCTAATGTTTTTTGTTAGAATTTTTTTTCCGAGGAAAATTTGATCAAATTTCATTTGACTCGAACCACTTGAGGCTTGTGGAAGTGAGGTAATGTGGAATGGTCATCACAGGGTTACAAATGAATACATTTTGTATTGCTTCGAATGATGTGCCTGAAACTTATTTTTATTCATTTTCATAGTTTACTTATCGTGTACGGTCACTGATAATTACTTTTCGCATTGTGTTTTAGCATATTTTTATGTATCCCATTTTCATAGATGTATGATATTGTTATGGAATTACAACGTTAACTTGTCATCATTAATGTCCAGTAGTTTGAATTGGGTTTGCGTGTAATGTAGATGTTTCTTATATTTCAATTTTCGGAATAGTTATTTATAATGACATTTTTTTTCATTTTTTCATCCTGGGAAATGCATCGCAAATATTGCATTGTTGGGTTGAATCTTCAAATTTCATATTCCTTTGAAAATGTGTTTTGTTATTCTATCGCAACACGCTATTTTTTTTGATTGGCAATATTGAATCCATCTTGTTGGTGGTGATAAAAACAAAAAGTGTCATAATATAATTGAAATATAACGGGAGCAGGGAGAGCAAATGCAACCGGCAGGTGCCAAAGAATTACGAGTTGCAATTATACGAGAGGTGCAAGAAATGTTGGAATTGAAAGACAGGTCTCGCTAATCTTAACCCTAATTATCACTTTTGTTCTAATGGACAACGTATGTGAGGTTATTCTACTGCGTGTTGTAACTCACACCCATGATTGTAGTATTTTGATTAAATCATACTTTTGTTTCCAAGTCTTCCGTCTGTTATTGATTATTTAAAAGCACGTTGCGCTGAGTTGGTTCGCTATTTTATAAATACTTTATTAAATCTTTTATTTGTGGTAGTATTTAAACTTTTCTTAATATTCAATAGTAATATGCAAGGAAAATGTTCATGTGCAATTAATTTAATTAGGGATTCAGGTTTTAGAGAATAATCATATTGCTATGAGATGGAGCAGATTATCTCCCTAACAGCTTTCGGTGTGTACGGTTGAGTTTTTTACGGTTGGCATTAAGGTTAACTCGTGTTTTTAATTCTTATTTATGGTAACCAGTACATGTTTTCGGATAACTTTGAAACAGCATAATTATTTATTTTACAGGGATGGAGGCAATAATGTCTGAATTCTTCAACGACACCACAACTGCGTTTTACATCATTCTAATTGTTTGGATTGCTGACCAATATGACGCCATTTGTTGCCACACGTCGATAACAAGGAGGCATTGGCTGCGGTAAGTATCCTTTTTTTTTATTTTTCAAAATTTATAATTGAGATGTTAGTGTCGTGTTAGTCATTCAGTGGTGTTGTTTGTCAGAAACTTACTCTAGCAGGTAAATTATCAGTGCTAATAATTTAACTCTAGTTAACTATGACCAATGCCACTATGATCCGTCGAAAAAAATGAATTCTTGCCCTAATGATGAACTTCGAAGAACAATATGGAAATCGTGCTAATCAAAAATGTGATCCCTTTGGTCACGTGCGTGACCTTAAAGGCCCCGTTGATTATCATCAGTAGGGAGTATTTGGAGATCTAATGTATGATCCTAACCCCCAGGTAGTGGCCCTCAAAGGTTACTTTGTTGGCCCTGGTTGTCATGATAGAACTGGTATTTTTTGTCACAGCTTCCCCACTACGAATTTTTTGTTATGTGCACCGTTGTTATAATGACATCACTATCATAATTATATTTTATTGAATATTTTCTCAATGTTAAAGATTCTATGACAGTATATAACCCTTAAAATATTGAATTTCAGGGAAAAGTAATGTTTTAATTTTAAAAATAACTGTTCATAACTCTTCAGAGTGATCAATCATGAATAAGAATCGTTTTTGCAAAGGTGGACATTAAAGAAATGACACTTTCTAATTAACGGAAAAATCTGTTTGAGATGGCAGCGTAAACAATGCTATCAAGATGCAGGTTTATGGATAAATACATGGCTATATCTACCAAGAATTTTTCTCACTGATGCTATATCATTTATTTACGGTTGGGGCTATGAGATGGCGTCGAATAAGTGGTGTGTAAGGGAGCCATATTTAAGTCAGGAAGCTGTTGTAGATTGAAACAAATAAGTGTGTTCCCTCAAACTAGTGCACAATTTCAAAAACAATTGGTGGAGAAAATACAACCTTGGAAATTGATGAATCACTCTTTATGCGACGAAAAAATAATACTGGAAGAATTCCTACTCAATGGTGGGTGATTGGAGGTATTGCTGGGGAAACGAATGAAGTTCTTCTGCAATTTATCCCGGACCGAAAGAAAGACTTTTCCACCTAAAATAGAGAAATAAGTTAAGAAATAAGAAACCGAGTACAAAAATATATTCATGTGAGGACAAAGCGTATGCAGTACTATACGAGTTAGGTTATAAACATCTAACGGTTAAAAAGAGACAAACCTTTGTTGATCCGGAGGTAATACTTTCTGGCGTGATTCGGTGGAAGTTATCCATTACGGAAAAATGAGAATGACTTGGTGACACAAGGTGAAGACGACACAACGTGTCGAAACCTAGTTCGTCTCAATAAAAAAATTCTCATGGAGTTCACAAAGTTATTCTCATTTTTCCGTTCTGTTGATCCACATCTGCTGAGCATACCCAAAAAAAGATAGTGAAGATGCGCTACGGCTAGAATTAAACGTGAGTGCGGAACTAAAAGAGAGATACTACAGAGTTATACGGCATAATTTTTATGGATGCATATCCTCAACGGAAAGGATCGATTCACTGAAATTATTAAAGACATGGAGACGTTTTACTGTTTAAAGTAGGTTATCATTTAATAAAATTTATTTATAATCTTGTTAAGTATTGATTTGTTTTTATACCATTGTTTCTACTCTCAATTAATAAACGTCCCGCGGTGGCGACGGCAGAAAGCGTGCCGGCTTTATGTAGGTATTGCATGAATTGCGGTGGCTATAAAAGGAAAGTACCTCCACTCCAAGAACTCCAAGAAGAGCTCTCGGGAGAACTTTTCCGATCTGCCGAGTGTCGTTCCTTGAATTTAAATGGTGGAATATAGATTTTCTAATCTTGAAATGCAAATTACTAGTGCAAACATGTGCCACATGTAGCACATGCACATCCTTGATAACTTGCCGTCGTCAGGAAATGCTGCCAACCTTTAAAAATGTTTTCGTGGCACCAAAGGCCACAGTGATGAAACCTCGAAGGTCAACAATAAGTTCCCTCGGAATTGAACTGTGATTCAAAGGTTTAAGCGTTTTGAGTCACTGGCACCCTAGTGTATGTTCACCACCCCACTAAATCATACCTGTACCGGCATCGTTCGACTGCACGGAGACATGTACAACATTAAAACCGTTAAAGATGAGGCACACCAATGGTGTCACTACTAAGCGCGTGTTAAGCTCCGATCTAATTAAGATCACAATTAGAGAAATAAGTATCACAATTAGAGAAATAAGTTTCAGTACTTTTTCCTCTCTACGGGTGTGGTAGCAGAGATAGAACATTCGCCTGCTCGGCTCTAGCAAACCTAACATTTGCTATATCTATATCTACATAATACCCTGTAAGCCACCACAGGGGTGTGTGGAAGGGGGTGAGTTCTTTCGGTGGATGCAGGGCGTGCTGAGTGGTAATGGATTGTTGAAGACTGGTGGAGGGGAGTATGTTGGGTAAGTGTGGCAGGATGAGAAAAGAAGTAGGCATGATAGATAGATAGAACGGCTTTATTTTCGGGGTGAGGTTGAGACTTAGGAGTCTCTTCTACCACCTAACTTCTCTTCACACATTTACAAAATTGTACACATATAACATAAATAATAGAACATATTTATACATTAATAACAGTAAATTAATAAATACCATATCTTAGGACTAAAATACAACAACACACATAAGTTGCCTTTAGCAATGATTTATATCATACTTGTTGTATTAATTGATAGGTATATACAGTTGTGGGAAGAGTAAGATATTTAAAATGAATTATTTTTAAAAAACCAACTGACGCCAATTTTGGACGGAACAAAGGGAAGCATATGCTGAAGTTAAGAATAGGTTATTGTAGTGTAGGTTGTTGCGATGTTAGTCTCGTAAATTGTGGCACCCATCAAAAACCTACCCTAACCGGTAGGTTGCCTAGTATATGCGACAATTCAGAATGTATTGTTTGTAACATCCACCAGAGTATGTGATGTTAAAGTCATGTGTGCATTCATTATTCAAATAAATTCTGGAATCATCAACTTTTATTTCTGAGATTTTTGTGCCTCTAAAGAGTAAGGTTAATGTCTTTTTGTGCTTCCTCGTCGAGCTTGGCTTTCAGCCAAGGACTTGCGCTGGTCATTAAGGCTAGGGAGGTGAAAAAAAGGTGGACCTAGGAGTCTGGAATCAGTTTTGCATACATTTCATATTTCATGTGAATGGCCAATTTCCCGCTTTCTTTCTCAAATTTAAGGCAAATCGACTTGGTATTTTACGAAACGCAAAAACTAGTGATTTAGGTAATTAATAATGCCATAAAATGTTAGTCTTAGCTGTTTCTGTTGCCGTTGTACCTAGATGTCAACGCAGAAAGCGCAACAAGTTTTTCCGTGAAACACTTATAGGTAAGTATATAGTCTTATGTTGTCTTCTCAGCTTCGTCGACTTCAATCCTTAATGTGTGTGCTTCCCTTATAAGTAAACAAATATTTTTCTTTTTTCTTTCGTTATTATAAGAGCCCGTCGGGGTGCGCTTCTGTCGCTGGGCGCCCATTGGCCTAGAAAACCGGTATAGCTCGGAAATTCGCTCTTCTATAAATCTCTGAGTTAACTACGGGAACTCTTTAATAAGTAATTGGAAAAAATTTATTTTGACATATTTCATCAAAGGAGTAGGTAGTTTTACGTTGAACTGTTTACTTTCATACAGTCCATAAATTTAATTTTGCCAATTTTATTAATTTTTAGTTTTATATTGGAAATATGCTTTGCTGTGAACGCGATCGTAGATTAACGTAATTAATCGCTAAATTTTAATAGTTTTTTAGGGTCAGGTGAGCTAATAGCCCCTTTTGATTGTCATTGCTGCTGATCACTATATGTTGGATTAAAAAAATTAACCATTTTTACTTAATTTTAGATTCAGTTTAACAATAGGTACTCCTAAGGGATGTGTCTCTTTGCAGGCTTTTAATATCTCAAATTTGTTCTTAGATTTAGGAGATTCATTGAACTACATATGTATCTAAATTAAATTTGCCCTCCATCTATGCAAATTAAATAAAAATCCACTTAAGAATTGTGATATGTATTTGTAAATTTTATTTTTTAATAGAATGTTTGCTTCACAGTATGATTTTAATTGTAATTGAAGGTTATATGTACTGAATGGGCGTCTCATGCTGTTCAGGCGCTGATTGTGCGAGTCTATTGCTTTCGCTTTTCATAAATCTGTTCACTTTTGAAGTAAAATAAGTACTTGAGTTAATTAAATTGCTTTTTGATACGGCATTCCTTCCCTCCTTACTGCAATGTGAATATGAGCCCCAAGTTTTCTCGCCATACACTCAGATGCGTAACTCGATTGAGTGGTACGATCACCCCTCCCCTCTTGAGATTGCTGAAGGGGGTGTTCCCTCTACGTACCGTGTTAGTATGGAATATTCTGAGTCTTCTTGTTAAACATAAAACCGCGCGTTACAAGTGTCACAGCTACATATATTGTCAAGCCATCGGGAGACTTTTGATTCTCCTACATTCCAAACGCGAACTTTCATTAAAATTACCACGGTCCACAACTGATGTTTTCCGTTGTTATTTTACCTAATTACAGCAAGTACTGACAGTATTGGGTAACTAATTCATGTCTGTAAACACCAATTTTCAGATTTATGAAAATTAACTTTGAACTAACTTGAAAAATATGATACACACGCAAATATCGTTAATCGGTATTTTTCTCTACGGTATTACCGGGCCAAAGCTTTCAATAAGAATGTCGCATCAACCTTCAGGTTCATTACTGTGAGTTTTTAACTCTTCATTTTATCTTTATCCCAGTTTAAACAGTGGGTAAGCGAAGATTACCTATCTTTTTAGGGTGCTTAAATTTTCCGAGTGATTCCTTTTCCAGGTTCGTTTGTTATCACTGTGAAAAACCTTTCTAATAGCCTTCGAACGAGGCGAGTCAATATCAGACAATACCGCAGATGGAACATTTAAATCTTAAATGTAATTTCGTGAACCTGGGAAGCACAAAAGTATTTTCGGGGTTTCGTGATATTTTTTGAAGTCATTGCTTTTTTTGGATAGTCTGGAATATTCCGGGAATTCCTTGATAGGATTTCTCTGTCCGTCCTGCTTCATTCACTCTCTGTGCCAGTCTATATTGCATACACTGTAAAGAACGTTGCGCATGAAGCTCCTTCACTATAAGTATAAATTGCGATTGCGAATCTCATTGCGCACTCACGCCGCCGATAAAATTCAAGAACACTTGAGCGAACGAATATATCGTGCAAACAGTGCTTTGTAGCACATACAATATATTAATTGCTTCTTTGAATGCGGTTTTTGATTGCATCTACTTGTGCAATTAAATGCATCGTTTAAATAAACTTTAAGACGCAGTTTGGCCCATGAAAGTGAATTACGATACGTTGAAAATGTTGAGTAATAACAGTATCGAATGCCGAGTTAAAGTAAGTCAGCTCAAGGTTTGGGTAGTATTTATGTAATATTTTCTAAATGATGTACATTTTACAAGCAATGCTTACTTTTTATCAAGAGGTACTTCGCGCATTACCGTGATGGTGGAGTTAAGCTTCTTTGACCAGAGACATGATTCTATGTATCTACCTTGTGTGAAATTCAAAAAAGTGTTACTGTTCATTCTTAAGGATTCATTTAAAGATAATAAATGTGTTTTAAGCATATTAATCTTCTTTATTTTTCTATTATTCTTTTTATGTTTTTTATATTATTTAATTTTTATTGGAATTGTGTATCGACTTGTAGCTTTGAAAAACTTTCTCCTGGAAAGAAATACCTATAGTAGTCGTACAAAGTTTAAGCATATTTGCCTTTCTGGTGCAACAAACACTAGGCAGCTAGGCTCTTCTTCCTATTTTATTTCAGTTGCCTATGATAGGTAAATTCTGCGTTAAGAGATGCAGAAGATTCTTGATGTCAGCAATTTTGAAACATAGCATTAAAGTTTGTCATAAAACATAAAGTATTCTTGTCATGATAATTTTCCCTATTAAAACAAAAAAATTTGAAAATTCAGTAATAAGTACGTTCTTGAAATTTTATTTTATCATAATTTTATCAGTTTTCGATATCACTGTATTACTTCATCCCTGTAAGAAGAAGCGGTTTCTAAATAAAATCATAGGTAATAATCGAATGCCTCTTATGTCAGGTAAAGTGGAGGAAATAGCGGATGAAAATTATATAAATCCGCAGGTGTAGGAGTGAAATATCGATTAATGATTTTCTTAAATTATTATTAAAGTTAAAAGGAAAATGAATAAGTATTTGAATTAAAGTTAGGTCAGATACAACGTAGGTACTCTGACTTTGTTATGTATTTCCAGAGGTATAAAATGATTTCTCAGTTACACAATATTCATTAAAAATTACTGAACTTTGTCCGGAGATGTGCTATTTACGCAGTTAATCATTCGAATACTTGAAAGAGATCACTCAATCTATATATAATCCAAATAGTGTATCTTTAAATGCTGTGTTCGAGAAGAATGCATGGAAATATAGGCTTGAATAATGAATTGAAATGGGTTGGCAGTTGATACATTTAGTAGACTTCCCGAATGGACGAATTCTACCGAGTATCAGAGTTGAGTTAGAAGCCTCTGAAGTGAAGGTTCTTAATACAAAGGAAGTTTTTAGTGTACAATTCCCACGTAAAGGTTATGTTTCTAAGAAATTATTATGAAGTATAATGAAAATGAAGCCGCTAGGAAAACTAGGAATTTTCGGTTCGAAATCTGACCTGTGAAATACGTATTTTGGGTAAATCCTTGAAATCCCGAACACATCCGGATGTGTTATCCCCCATGCTCCCCTTTCTCATTGGGAGAATATAAATCGGAATATCCGAAGTGGGAATTTTCGAAATTAACCCAAGTGGAATATTCTGCCCTAATTTTGGTACTCGGTGTACTGTTAGTACCGTAGTACTGTTAGTACTGGTAGTAATAAATTTGGGATATTTTTTTTTAATTTTAACTATTCAAAACGTTCATGTGGACGATGAAGATAGCCCGATGAGACTGTACGTGCTGCGCAAGTTGCTTCCGCGGTTAAATTGTTTTTAAAACAATCCATTTTACTTTGTGGATTTCAATTTAAATTTATTCCATTCGCTTGTGATTTTTTTATGCTATTAATGGGGTTTGGTTGAATTAGGGAAATTAAGCCCTGTACTATTGTTGTGGGTGTTACTCCGTGGTGCATAAATGCTATTATTTACCCTGTTAGCCAGTGGCGTGTCTACGTACTACCGTAAAGTTTGAATACTACATATTTAGGTACTACCTACTTAGCCTTTCTTTTGCTTAAATTTTTTTGCTTTCGGCCCGTTAAATGGTAGGTATGTTATACGATATTTTGTTACTGCTTTTCAAACATTTTGCGTATGGGTTTCCATTAATCGTGTTCCCCTACAAAGTAGAAGAATGCTTGGATTAATAACAATCATCACTTTCGTTGACTACCTTGTTCGTTCCGTAAAAAAAAACATTCCTTAACTTTAAGTATGCTCTTGTGGGCCCCGAATAATTTTTTTTCTTGCCGAATGAGGAAGAGGATTTGGGTATTATTGGTCAATTTGGATCGAACTGGAGTTCCCGTGAACGGAGTAGTAATGCTCCAAAACTAAAAGAATATCAGATGCTCGCATTTTTCTCAAAGCTTATTCCCCTTAGTCCCTTACATAGTATTACCTAGTTACCGTATTTGAATGCATTATCGCTTTGGAGAACTTTATCGCCGTCCCGGTGGAACAAAAGCAATCCTTATTCACTGGATTGTGTAGAGTCCCGTTTGGTTTAGTGTCGTCTAATGGCTTTTATCGTTCCGACCATGATGCACTGTATATATATATACCGACAGTTTAACCGCTCGTGAAAGTCTTTCCCAAACGCATCCCCCTCCCCCCTCTTCCTTCCTCCCCACAATTAACCCGAGGGAGACACCTCGTAAATTTTTCCACAAAACTCGTCACGTTTTCCAGCTGCAGAGCGTGGGTGTTCGAACAAGTGGACGGGGGCTGCCGCACTCGGGGGAGCGGGCGGGCGGGTGAGGGGGGTGGTGGTGTCCGGGGAGGTTAGGAGCGATGGGAGGACCGAGAGGGTTCGTACAAGGCATTAAGGAGTAGCAGCATGAAGAGAGGACGAGAGAGAGGGAGCGAGAAAGAAAAAAAATGGGTAACAAGAATTCTTCCGTCTCAGGGGCGCTAATGGTGTTTATGGGAAGAATGGCACATAAGGGTAGGCGTGCGCGTTGGATTGGCGTCGAGGGTGTGTGTGGGGG